>JAMLFT010001495.1:0-30504 GCA_026544285.1 Pachyrhizus erosus
GAGATATTTAAAATAATAAAATATTTAAATATAATTATTCTTTATTAAATTAAAAACTTCAAAATTTTCCAAAAGTAAAAAAGTTAAAAAAAAATATATACATAAATACAATAGGATATTTGTTTATATATATACATATGCACACAAGCATATATATATTATATACCTTAATATCCCCTATTAATAAATGAAGAGCGAAAAAAAATCACTTGTTTTTGCTTGCAGATACCCACAAGTACAGGGAATTGCTGGTCAAGGTTAGATTTAACTTGCAAGTATATATTAACAAAGTACGTATAATTCATTCATCCTTGATTATATGCACCTCCATGCAAGACTAGGCAAGGAACCATTAATACTCGAGACTACTTTTGTCCTCCGTATTACCGTAACATCCAAGTACGAAAATATTTATGCAAATTAAAATTCGATGAATAATATTTTTGGATTAATTAATGGAGGAATAACCATTCATAGTGGGGTAGGATTGAAATTTGATTTCAGATAAACTTTCTTATAAAATCCGTAGTTTTGACCTATCTGCATCAAGATATTTTTCAAAGTGATCAACCAATTCATGTGGGAATTAGGGCAAGCTGCTAGTTTTCTTGTGGAACTTCTCCAACCATAGCTCAGTGACTCGTTAATTCCCTTCACTAGCTCACCAGTCACCAAGGGAAGTTTTCATATATTCTGCTGCATAAACTCAGACAGTCTTAAATTTGACAGAAAATCCATAAAATAATCTAATAAGTTGTTGTTTGTATACTTGCGATCGAGCATGAATTACCTCTAGTTTTCACGAATTTTACCGTACAGAATCCTCACGCATGTATTCTATACCTCTCTTTGCATTTGGGTTTGAGTTTTAACTTAATCTCACAAAAAACTTGTAAGATAAAAGTTATTCTTACATATTCTGTTTTTAAGAATTTTTAACATTTCTCGCCAACAAAAAAAAAAGCCAATTTGACCTGTGTTAGATGTAGAGAATTATTCGAATGACAAAAAGTAGCGAAAGACCATTAACAACAGTTCTTTCATGTTTATGATAAGCCTATCATATGATATACATTTACTGTACCCACAACCGACCGAGGCAAGATCTGTCAATGTATGCCGATGCCTTCTATGTGTTTCTAACACACGTATAGCCATCAGCTAGCACATCAAAGAGTGACATAGATCCTTTACAAAACAAAACTAACATGTCATGGGAAACCCCATTACTTTGTTTTAACGTGAGAAGAAATAGGAAAGAAATAAGCAGAGGTGAAAAGAAATAAAAGACAAGAAAAGATGAGTAGAAAATAAATAGATTTGTAGATTTTTTGAATTAAAAAAATTGATAATAAAAAAGAAAATTTGAATTCTCTTTCCATTTATATCATGGTAAAGAAAAGGAGAAAGAAAAAATTATTATATTAAATGGTATTTAAATTATTATAATATAATAAAATAAAAATATCAGTCAAGATATTTTTTACTAACTTTATTCTCCCATTTTTTTTCATTAGAATTAATGAGAAAGTTTTCTAACGTGGGACTATTTAGAGTTATTTTCAACTCTATTTTTCAGTCATAATCTTCCATTCCTTAAACTACCTAAACAAAACACTTAATCTTTTGACTTCAAAAAATATAATTTCTAACGTTCTAAAATTTCAACCTAGTTATATTTATACTTTATTTATTAATTTTTTTTAGTTAAGTTATTTTTAAAAAATAAAATAATTCTTTAAAATTAATTACTGAAAAATAATTTTAAGTAGCTAAAATTCTTTAAGTAAATTTTATAAGATAAATATTGAGGATAGATAATGTAATTAATTCATGAAAAATTTGATTGTGCATGTGTAATCAGAAAATTAAATTCTTGACGTGTGTTAGTTTATTGTCTGTATATTTGTCTAATGAACTTTATCTGTAAAAAAAAGTTATATAGGTAAATATTTTAATTAATCTTAAAAAATTTAAAACAAAATAAATATATGAAGTTTCAATCATGAAAGAAAGGAAAAATTTTAATTAGACAATTTTGTCATTTCTGATGAAAATAAAAATTTACAGCTCAATTTTCATAAGTAAAAATTCATACGATAAAGTTTAAATTTCATCTAATTAAAATCTAAACTATTTTAATCTATCTATAAAAAAGATAAAATCATGTTTTAAGAGAAATAAAATAGAAAAGAAAAATGGGTAACATTATCAAATGAAAATTTATCAAAAATTGGCTAAAAAATTATTTATTGCAAGTTTTTTAAGAAAGTCTTTATGGAACAAGTGGACCCCACAAGAAGTCATGTGTTAGAGGCCCATTGGCTGATAAATTCTAGGGCCCCACACTCACATTTTCCCTCAAAAATCCACCTAAATTTACCAAAACATCACATTAACATCAAATCATCATTAATACACATCTAATTCTATTTAATACCCTAGAGATTCTAACCCCACTTATTTTTATACATGCAAAACACTCTCCTTCACCCATACATAATCTGAAGCTAGCTTTCTATCTCTCATTTATCTCATTTTATAAAACACTAAACCAAGAAGCTAGCCAAAGGCACCAAGAAAAGATTCAAGTTCCTTTTTGACTTCCAACTCCAAGTTTCTAACATCAACTTCTCTTCTGTTAATCTCTTGGTAAGAACAAGTTCTTGTTGTGGATTCAAGCCTTCACATGTCTTTTCTTCACAAAATAAGCTCATGCATGTGTCTTTTCTTCACAAATTTTCCATTGCATTTTGAAAAATCATTTTTTTTCTTCATTTTGTTTTAGTGTTGCATTTGTTGGCTAGGTTTCTATGGTTTGCATGTCATTTTCTCCTTGTTTCTTTATGATTTTTCAAGCCATGAGGATGATCGTTAAACAAAGGAGACTCCTCCCAATTTTTTCTTAACATTTTTCTAAAATTATTTGCTAGTTTATTCATGGCCAAAGAATGGGACACTATGACTAGAATTTCGCTTCTTACATGTCCATGTGTCACCGTTTTGGGTATATCTTTTGATCCAACTAATGGATTGTGTTCAAACTTGTTTTCAATGAAAATAGACACAAAAATGAACATTTCAACTTTTGAAGTTTTTAGGAGATAAGCTCAATAAGTAGGTTGGATCAAGCATGCAATATGTCCCATGTGATTTCGATTTTTGGGCTGGCAAGCCTTGATGTTTTTGGAACTTGTGCTTATTGACTCATCTCCACTATGATTTTTTTGCATGTATAGAAATTAGACACAATCATCTTTCCAATCATATATTATTAATTTTTTAGAGTCAAAAACATTTTCAAATATTTTTCACAATATCGAGGTAATGCATACACTACTGATTTCTGTCACTAGAAAATCATTCCCAAAGATTTACTTATTGAGAATAGTAGAAAATGAGTTAGGATTTTAACTTTAAGGTGAAAAAAGTACATTAATTTGAAAATGAAAAACATTGGACTATGGTTAGTGTAAGTGAAAGTTGACTATGTCATCTTAAAAGATTTTAAATTTTTTTGTAGATTTTTGTTTGAATATTGGAAAAATGTTTTGGAAAATAGATTTCAAAAGCTTTCAAAATATATAAAAATATTTTCATTTAAAAGTTGTTTTTTAATTTTACTTTGGTGAAACTTTTGGTCTAGTTATTGGACAATGTCTAAGGTTAGACCAAAGGAAATGACTTCGTAAGTTTCTTTTGATTTTTACATCAATTTTTTTTGTCAAAAAAGTGTCTTAAAAAAATAATTTCCCAAAATTGCACATATTGAATTAGAAAGTGTATTTTATATCATTGTAAAAAATAATCGCATTAGTAACATGCTGAGAAAAAGAACCAATTAAAAATAATATTATAAAGATTCAAAAAAGGATCCATCTTTGACCAATGTTCATTTAAAAAATATTTAACTATGTTGCCTTAATTTATTTTTATAAATTTTTGTAAGTTTTTTTTTAGTATAAATTATATCTTTTCAAAAAATATATTTAAATACCTTTGTTTTTATATAAAAACTTAGTATTTTAAAAATTATGTTATCATATAATTTTAATGACCATTTTTCCTTTTTTCCAGAGTCAAAATATAACATTATTTTCACTATGTTTAGAAACTGAAGTTTTTTCTTAAAATTAAGTCATATGACATCATGTATAACATAAATAATATATTCTGACTGTGATCTTAGAATTCTAAGATCTAAAAAATGTGAATTCTAAACAATTGTCTGTATGTGTGTTTTATCTATGAAATTTGAATTGTCTGAAATTTTTTGTATTAAATTGCATGATAAATTATGATTCTGACATATTCAATTTTGCATGAATTTTATTGTGTTTTGAAAAACATTATAATTATAGTGTTTATTCTATGTATGATCATAGAAACCTATAACGAGAAACTGTGATAATTAGACTGAATTCTTGGATTGGTTGTTTTTAAATGACAACAAAAACAATAAAACCTTAATAAAAAGAGAGTGAATTAGGGGCAGATGATATTCTAACATTTTGATCATCATAAAACTTGAAAATGTAAGATATTGTGAAACTAAGAGGAGAGATACAAAAATATTTTAATGAAGAGGAGAAAATGTTGTTTTCATTTGCATAATAGATCCATCACGTTGTGGTGCTACGTGGATCGAGATCCTAGTGTGAGGATGAGCGTATAAATGCAAGTGTGATGCAAAACACAAAAATTATAAGAATAAAATGGTTGTGTGGGATGTTCAACTATGAATCTTTTTTATATATATTATATAGCTCAAGGGAGCATAACAGTGAATCGAATGACATGTTTCACCAAGTTGTGGTAAAGGAGGCAAATATCCTCGATAATACCATGTGAGTCTTGTGTCAATTTCTCACTCTTAGTACCATGTCAATAGAACTTTTCTCACATCAACAAAAAAAGGACAATCCTAGTGAGGACGAGTAGTTAAGGAGTTAGTCATTGGAGAAACAGATGAAATATAGATTGGTACGTTGAGAAGTGAATCATGAGGTATGATCGTCCTTGGGGGTATGACATCTTACTGGGACATTGTCCAAACCAACTTGGTAACTCCGATTAAGCACAAAGCTATTATCATGTTGGTGATAGTTCTCTATTGTATTGTAGTGAAAGGTGTACTAATATTCATTCAACCTCAAAATTTGTAAGACCACTGAATTTTAGAAGTTCTAGTGGCAGCTAACCAGTATGATAAATATTTTAAGAATTAGGTACTGACATTTTTAGTACTATGAATGAGAGCACTAGACAACCATATGAGAGTTGTTGATCATATGTGTGTTTCTTGATGAAGCAACAAGATTCATTCTTTTTTTTATAGGGGTAGGCAAAGATGTCTGAATCTCGACTTCGTCTTTGGATTGATTGTATTGACAAGAGGTGGACTGATAACACAGTTATGAGCGAGAACCACTTCGCTGGCCATCTTTGTTTTACTTTGGCATCGTTGGACACAACTAACCTATCGCTTAGAACGTATAATCATTTCTTGTGATAGACACAGACTACGCTACCACATTTCCATCACATCACACCTAGAGAGGTTATTAAGATCTCATCTTCGTCATCGTCTTCAACATCTTCAACGTCTCATCATTTAGTAAATGGCTTTGATGTTGAGGTATCCAAGACAAAGGTCGAGGTACCAGAGTCAAAGGTTGAGATGTTAGAGGCAACACCTGCCATAAGAAGGGCAAATTGACTAATTGAGGGTGAGGAAGAGGAGGACCTTGTAGAGGACCCAAAGAAGTGCCTCGATGAGGTCATTTCTTGGGGGATCTGCTAGTGGGATCTTTTGACTTTTTTAACTCATGTTTGACATAGTGGACAATCACAGGATTAGAGGTTAGAGATTACTGCTTTGAGTCTAGTTTTTTTTTTTGTATGTATATTGTCATCTTGCATTTTCACTAATTGTATTTCTGGTTGTCTTGGGACTGGATGTATATCATTTGTATACATTTTATGCTATTTTGTTATTCGCTATGTACAAATTTCTTATATATATATGTGCATGTGTATATAAAGGTACATTTAGTAAATTTTTACGCTTCCAATTCTTTATACATAAATATTTTTAAATTATGAATTCATTTCATCTATCATATTTCTGGTAATGAAATTACTTTCCAATATTCAAACTCTTTTTGTTTCACAATAACATATTTTCTTCTTTTACATTAACAAATAAATTTTTTTTAAAATTTTTTGCCAAATTTCGTTATATTTATTTGAGTCTCAAATATTTCACAAAGTTAAACTAAACAAAAATATTTTAAAATTTGATAAAAGAGATATAAAATATGTGTTTGATAGAGTAGAATTTAGGACGCTACACACTCAAACACTTAAAGAGAACTAGTAAATAAAAATAACAAACATATTTTCAACCACTATGAGATCCAACTAGAGAAGGGTAGAATGGATATACTTAAGCATACTTGTAAAAATGTGCTCACTAACTACACTTGACTTTACATTGCTTATCTATAACACATGTTTCAAATTGTTTTGTAAGTTAGTAACATACAAACATCAAATGTTTTGACAATACCATGTCAAACATATTAATTTACACAGACCACCAATATTGAGACTTAGCTCTTCATCATCATTCAATTTTACATTGCTACTCCACTACTTAAACAAAGTAAACAAGTCCTTGTTAAAATTCATGTGATAAGAAGCACCAATATCCATGACCTAAGTATTTATAAAAATAGTGATACTAACTATCAAAATATCATTGTCTCTTCTTTCATTTGAACTATCAACTAATATAACTTCATTATCTTAAATAACAATTGCACTTGTTACTACCAGACTCTTTTTTTTGTGAATAATTTTCTTAGATGTTTCCTTTTTTTTGTGTTGAAAAAGAGAAAACAAAAACATAAGATGTTAAATTGACACAAGAAAATTTATTTTATATAAGATGATTGCAATAAATACAAATAATTATATGATTTTTTTCCACTATATACATTATATGATATGCTTTTAAATCAAGTTTTAATAAAACTTATTCTAATAAGATATGCCTACAAAATAAAGTTATACAATAATTAAAAAGATTTTAATCATATTCTAACATTTCCTTCAAGCTAAAACATATAAATCATACACACCAAAACTTATTGTATATATAATTGAGTTCAAAACCTTTTAGGGATTTGATAAAGATAGGGTTATTGAAGTAGTGTTAATATCTTTTAATTTGATATATTTTTATAATAAAACAATAACATACATAAATTATTTGATCTTTTCACCTAATTATTACAAATCTCAATTCTTTATGTAACTATTTGAGTCATATAAGTTTTTAGGTGATTAAAGCTATAGATCAATATTCTATTTATATATTTGATCTTGTCAGAATATTTTTTTTTATCAATTCTTTATATAATTAATTTTAAAAAATTATAAAAATTTCAAAAATTATAGGAACTCCCATCTAATTTAGAATATATATCCCAATATTTTAAAAACGTCGCCACCTTATATAGTACATCAATTTTTCAAGAATCATTATAAATTTTAAATGTTAAAAGTCTTTCTTATAATGATATATTAATTTTAATCATTTAAATATAATTTAATAATTTACTGTTATTATTTTAATTTCTCACAGTATGTCATCTGATCCACACTTTTTAAAAAATTGTGTTTGAGATGTAGAAATATTAGTGAGAGAGAGGAATAAGCCATGATTTTTAGTTTTATTTTTTTGATAAAAGAAAAGAAAGCAAAACTACAATCACGGGAGGAAGTTTGCAATAGCATCACCTAATAGCTACATGCTATGGACAACAAAAGGACAAACCAATAGAGATGTCAAATGGAGACAGGAGAGTTTGAGCTTAACATTTCACATGTTTTTCATTAATGTTTCACATGCAAAACAGTGATATTTCAATTCCTCTAGACAATAGTCCGATGTCCTTAATGATTAGCCTGGATGGAAAGCTCTGAACTTCACATTTCTGATGATAAAAATGTGAACGTTTTGGTAATTTTATCCGGTCATCAAAGTTAATTTTGAGATGACTATCCTTAATTTTAAATAAACAAAAATTTTCAATGCTTTTAGTAAATTCTATCTTAAATATATATACATAGGACTAACAAAATATAATTATATCTGTATTTTAAAAATAATTTTACTTTACCATCCAAATAAATTAAAACTTTTAAATTCATTTCTAAAATATTATTTCTAAATAAATTTAATTTTTTAACATCGAATCATTTAAAATTAAATTTACTAAAATATAAAATGAACAGGCCTGATACCGATTAGTGTATCAATAGTATTATATATCTATAATTATTTTGAATTCTATTTTTATTTAAAATAAGTACTTAATTTTCGAGGTAATTTTACAAAGTGCCACTCACTATTTCATCATTATCACATTATTATTAATTTTGTTGATCAATCCTCACAATTTTCTTTTTCTTAATTTTCCACATTTTGAAAAAAAATTAATTTCATTGTGTTATAATCATTATATTATGCTTTCTAATTAACACTCACACAGCCTTTCTTAACTCCAGTGTTTTATTTTTTTAATCTTTTATTTTAAAAAGTATTATGCCTAACAAAGTTATTAAATGCTTATCTAAGCAACTTTACCACATAAAGATATAAATTATCAAGCATCACCCACGATCTATTTTTGTAAAATTTCAAAATGATCCATAACCACATTTAATGTTTAAAATTATCTCTAACAATGACATGTCTTGATTTTTAAGCTTTTTGAACAATTGCAAAATAATTTTAAAATTAACATTTTTTTTCTTTTCTAAAGAGAATATTTTTCGTCCAAAGCATAAATCATCAAAGTATTAATAATATGAACACCTTATTTAGCAACTTCACAATTTCTAAGCACACTCAATTTTCTATATTAATCATTAGACGTAGACACTAAAGTGACTAAACCGAACACACACGTTATAACTTAAATTATTCAATAGTCTATAAATTTCAACATTGGCAGTTAGTGTTGAAAAAGACAATTCAATCCTATACCTCATTACGTTACTATGCTTCAATCTTTGTTGTATAAGAAAACTCTGACATGTCTTCTGATCAAATAATTGATTTCATTCAATCAACGTGCTGATAGAGGATTATCCACGAACTCATACATACAACCTTGGTCGTCCACGAAATTTACACGGAGATTAGATAAACACTTCTAATAAGAGCATTTTGTAAATCTAGGCAAGGGATTTGGCAAATTGCTAATCAAAAGTAACTTTCTGATTTCGTTTTTTTTTCTTTTTTGTTTTCATGGATAAATTTCTAACAAGTGTTACAAGTTCGTGCGTCATCAATAAGTTGTCTCGGTATCAGTAACCATACGTGCCAGCACTATGAATGGTATATTCTAGCAACGTGCCAATAGTGTATTTTCTGGTATTGGCACAGTTGCCAGAACACCCGTATAAGAGAGAAGCATGTTTACAATGATAAGAGTTAGTGATCGAGAGCACTTCGAATTGTGAGTGGCGTATTTAGAACTGCGCCTCTGGATATAAGATCGTGGTTTAAGAATAAAACAATAACAGTTATATCGTCGTGAAAATGGCGACGAACCTTCTTGTCAATCTTATAAAGGTCTGAATATCGCATTTCACGTTTTCTTGCTGCTTCGTGTAGGGCAGCTTTGACAAGTCTCTTGGCACTACCCTGCATTCTCACAATTTATAAGCACCAATGGATTCAAGATAGGCACGAGAATGACATAACACTGAAAACAAAACCAAACTTAAATATTTTTTTAATCTCTCAAATTTGAGACACTTCGAATTTTGATCCCTCAATTAAAAATCTGCTTTGTCAGTCCATTAAATTCATTGAATGTTGTTTTTAGTCTCAAGCAAATTTGAGCGACTAAATCCCCGAAGTGAAGTTGATGGCTAAACAACATTATGCAAATTTGAGAGATTAAAAAAAAAAAAAAAACAGATTTTTTATCGGAGAACCAAAACTAAAAGTGTCTCAAATTTGATGGACTAAACATATTTAAGCCCAAAACAAAATCAACAACCAGCTGTAAAATAAAATCACCCCTTCAATTTCCGCTATTCTGAAATTGTATTTGTAGAACTTAATGGTTCTCAAATATTCGACATTACCCTTTCAGGACTAGCAAAATACAAATCGTACTAGTTTTGCAACTCATTGACTACGTTAAAAGCACCAGGCAAGCAGTTTATAAGTTGACAGTGAAGATGTATAACTAGTAAAGCAATATAACACTGGTAATTACACATACTATTCCATTCACTGTAATATTGCAAAATAGTAGTCGTTGTACTCAGATAATACGGGCACGACAACTAAATGTTTAACCAAGTTCAAAACAAATTTGTAGTCATATTAGATGATCGAAAGAAACCATGAACCTAGTGATGTCCAGTACACAACTATGTACTATAAGAAAATCAAGGTAGAAAAGAATCTTACCACGCGTGGACTGCTGTGAACAATATCCACTGCTTGATCATTACTCAGGTGCTCCCATAAACCATCTGATGCAAATATAAGGAAGGAATCATTTGGTTGGAGAGGTTGAGAAATAATAGTTGGATTAGCAGACAAGAAAGGCATGTTCATTGGTTCAGGGAGTCTGAATTTTGCATTAATGGGTTCCCGGTTAAACTGCTCATGTTTCATATATACGTCACCTATAGATCTAGAAACCTGCACCAAATATCATGAAAGTGGTGATATGTATCACCATTAATTCGAGTGTGGAAGGTAACACTGAAAAATAAGATAATGGTTGCAGGAGTTACTTGGAAAAACATGAATAATTAATATCATAAATTGAATAAAAAAGGCCGCAGAAGATTGAATTGGAAGAGTATATTTACAGTTTGTGATTACTGCATTCATTGTTCTCCTACTCAACCACCATAATAACACAAATGGTTTCTTTTCACAGAATTCATACTTGAAAACTAAGTTAACTTACTTAGTAGATACTATCTCCGTTCCTTTTTAAATGTCTTTTATAGGTTTTCATACAGAAACCAAGAAATGCAATAAGTTTTCTTGTTCCTAATAAAATAGTTATGAAATTTCCTAGTGTATCCTTTTTCATTTTTACTCCATAATAAATGTTTACAAGTTTTTCATTTTCAATTTCATGATAAAGGTGAAAATTAAAAATTAGTTGAAGAATAAGAGTATAATTGACAAAAGAATAATTAATGTTAAGTTTAATTACACATTTTATCACCCAACTATTATCATTTCACAAATTTTTCCACCAAGTTTATTTTTGCATATTTTACCATCACGTTTTTCAATTTTCATGCACTTTACCAATCCCTCAAATGTGTAACAAAATGCTGACACGTTCCTAAAAAATGACAGCATTTTATCACCAATTTTTGCGAAATGACTTTGTTTTGTTGTAAAATGCACAATAATTGAAAAACTTGAAGGTAGAATGCACAAAAAAAAACCTTAAGTGATAAAATTTGCTAATTAATGATGGTTGAGTGATAAAATGTGCAATTAAACCTTAATGTTACTTTGAATTTTGAAAACAGTAAATAAATAAGAACAAAAATCTTAAAATTCAACCCTTAAAAAGAAACAGAGAATATAAACAAAACAACAGCAAGTTAAGTAGAAGCAGAATTTTGTGTATTAAAAATGTAGTGAAGTTTTGTGAAGTACCAATTATTTTACATTAGTAAACAATCTACTTCAAACACTCCTCTCCAGTTCCTGCACCCACCTCATCCTTCTTTTTCATATCACAATTCACAATTGCCATAATAATAATATTTTTTCTAATAAAATATTTTCTTTTACATTTTTCTTTTAAACATTTTAAAACTCAGAATATATGATAAGGGATATCTAACCCCCTAAATAAAAAAAAACTTACTTTCCCTTTCTCTGAAAAACATCCTTTCTGATTCCTCAATCCTCATACTATCTTTCCCAATTCTCAACCTGCCCCCAAATTCTCTTTTTTTTGTTCTTTTGCAACCTTTTCCCCAGAAGATTTAAGAGAATGAGAAAAAAAAAACGAAACCTATAATGCTACACCTGTATATGTGCACAAAATCACATTGTATGTATGTCTAGCCATATGAACTTCAAGTAAGGAGCCAAATATGGATCAGACTTAACAAAATACATGTACACACAATATTTTGTTGTGTTTCTTGGTATGTGAATGCATCATTTACTGTGTACCAATCAAAGCAAAAAAACACTAGATTTACATTGATAGTAGACAAGTCTGAAATCAGAAAAATAGCAAGCACATCAACTTACGTTTTATTTATGTAGTGGTCTAAGATTTTCACTTCTAAACTCATGGAGATGTTCAATGATATATATATAGCAATTATATACAGCAAAACAGAAGACCAAGTGAACACTTTTGCCTGATATATGTGTTATGCGTAGCATTATATAGGCATCAGCATTCAACAGTTCATTTGCTATAGCATTGTCCTATTCCTATGGCCACTTGGATCTGAAATAGGTTACAATGTTCCATTGGGGAATCCTGTGAGGGAGAGATCTCTCAACTTGGAGCAACTCCATCCAAGTTTCAATTTCAAGCAATTCAGTATAACTACAAACAATAAAGTTTATGCTATTCTGCTAGCTATTATGCTTGTATTTGCATTTACTGTAAATATGTTATCCTTAAAAATTATTCTCAAACCTCACGTCTCTTATGGCAGGATTCCTTTTCTGGCCTATTTTTGGAGTTTAGCCCATGGAATTGTTAGCATGCTGACAAATAGTCAGATATACAAAGGGTTTAGCAAGTTTTATTGTCTTGATCTACTTGATTGTCTTTTGTATGTTTCTTGCTGGTTCCTTGCTTTATAAGAATATTTTGTTCACATGTCTTTCTACTGCAATCATCTTTTATAGGACAAAGGATATTTTTATTTTCAACAGAAAAAAACAGTCTGTACTGAATTAGATTGTTTAATTAATTTACTTAGAATGCATTGACAGTGCAACAGTTTTTTTATACTAGATTAAATTGTCAAATATGGTAAGATTGTTGACTTTCCTAATAATTACTTGAAAAGTCATTTCAAGAGTCATTTCTTGATAGTGCAAAAAATTACAATGACAATATATGAAAATTAAACTCTTGTTCAATAAAACTTCACTAACTATGCTTCCCAAGTTTGTTCTCTGCTTCCATTAATTGGAGTTGTTTGCTACAATGATTAAACTTGGGTGAATGGGAGATTCAGTAAAAACTTCAAAAAAGACAGAATAGTTTTATAATTTTTTTATGCACCAATAACTTAGTGTATTCCAATTCTAAATGAAAATTTTCCTTTAATTAGGCAATTTGGAGGAATTTCTGGCAACAATATTGTAGAAGATATAAAGGAGGGCAATAGCATGAGGAATGTGGCACAAACAAATATATAATATATGATATAATAATAATAATATAAGTTAAAGACAAATTATAAACCACACGGTAAAAGAACAACCACTGAAGCTCTGGCTTTACATATCTTGAGTCTGTTAACCTATATGGTTTTCATAAACTATAGATCAAATGCAACATGTATGGACACAGGTGATTTTTAATTCCTCTTCTTTTTAGAAACCTGAGGACAAAGGTTCAGTTGCTTCCAACACTATTTTCCTACCATCAAAACCCAATACCCAAGTTCCTCCTGCACAAGACTTGAAGAAGAAAACACAATAGAGAGTTCAAACAAATAATAATTGGCAAGCAAGGAGGGTTTTGAGGACACAAATATATAAAATTACCTGAATAATGCCCTTTACTCTCCACACTCCGTGTTTGAGGACAACAATCTGGGGATCATTAGGGTGCAATTCCTTAAGCTCCTGCCTAACAGTCTCAACATTCGCATTGTGCTCCGTAGACAACTGGATCGCAGCCATCCCACCGGTGTTGCCAACTTTCCTGCCCAAAACAGCACGGGAATCTCCAAGACTCGCCACAAAAAGTGTCTGCCGACAAATAACTCCAACTAAACAACAAGTTCCAGTAGTCGCAATCTGCGGCCGGGAGCTCCATAACTCCGAAACAAGCGCCGTGAACCCCTCCTCCGTCCGCCGGAACGCCTGTTGAATGGCCTCAGATGTCACAACACTCTGTGACTCAGCCAGTATCGCTGCAGCACAAAAACCAACTGCATAACAATGGCTCCTAAACACGCAACATAACCATTGACCCTTCCACAAAGATACATAACAAAATTAAAAATTAAAAAAAAGAGGCCGATAGAGACATAACTTCAACACAATTACACAAGACGCATTTTTCAACTGTTGATGATTCCTGTGAAAACTGAAAAGCGCAACTACTTTTAGGTGCTGAAATAGAAATGAAAAGCAAAAATTCACGAAAAGAGAAGAAACGAAAAACACTTATAACTGAAAAGAGTTGGGACTCCCGATCGAGAATTGGAACTACCGTATATATGTATATATAAGGAAAGAGAGGAAAGAGAGGAAAGAGAGTGGAGAGGGATTGAATGGCGAAGTAACCTTGGAGATTGCGGCACAAGTTATCGCAAACGTAACGCGAACAATCGGGGCCGCCGTGGCCGTCATAGACGCCGACGAAGGTGCCGAAGGTTCCGGACTCGATCTGGCTTTGGTCCTCGAGGACCTGGTTGGCCTGGACGACGGCCATGGAGAAATCGCCGGCGGCGAACTTGCCGATGTCGCGGAACCAGAGGAGGCCGTCTTTACATTCTCTTCCGGCATTGGCGTCGTCACCGTGCCCGAACGGCTTCCAACAGCGCGCGATAAGACTCATCAACGCATGGAGCATCCCACATCTCTCAGAAACCCTAACCCTAGGCCCCCAACACCGGAACCTTTCCCAATGGTGGCGCGCGTGCTGCTCCGAATCTGAGGAAGGAAGAAGAGAGAAGAGTGTGGAAGGAAAGGGAGAGGGTGCGCAGGATAAGCAGTGGCGCAGGTTAGCGCGAGGTGAGGAAGGAAGGCGTGTTTGTGTTCGGTGGTAGAGGAACAGGAATGGGCTCGTTCCTTCTCTTGTTGGGAGAGGATGCTTTGGGGAAGCCTTGTTGCGTGCTTTTCTTTTCAATGTCTTTTTTATTTACATTTTTTTTCTCTTATCATCACCCTTTTTTTTTTTTTTCCACTTTCCTCTTCCATATAATATTCTTCAATTTTATTTTATCACATTTATTTTTTTCAATAAAAAATTCAACTTATTTTGTATGATTTAGAGGAAATTTTACAGTCTCTTAAGTGGGAAGGAAGGTCTTGGACTTAATCCATTATTATATGGTGTTACCAAATTAAATCTTTTTTACAGGGATGGGAATCTGTCTGGTACTTATTATGAATTTATGATACAGCTTTGTTTATTTATTATGCAAGTTATGTTAAGACTTTTAATGGAAAGCACAATTCAAGTGCATTGACATATAGAAGTGTGTCTCTTTAAATCATTGTATTATTAGTATATAGACATTCTGGCTTCATTAAAATCCTGTAATAAGCAATTTATCCAAATCTATTGCGGCTTTGAAGTTAAAACGAAAAAGGTATTAATTGAAAAAAGAAGAATAATATTACCATTGCACCCTCAAATATGAAAATCCTACTACCTAATAGTGGTTTCCATAATGTAAGTGAATCCACTACTGCCTTAATTTATTTTTACTTGTAATATTATTAGTTTGATTTTTTTCGACATCATCTTTATTATTTTAGATGGATTAGTGTCACAATTCTAATTGTGAGGATTCAAGCTAAAGAAAAAAGTAGTTTAGGACTTTGGATTTTGAAACCATTTTATTCCAGCAGCCAATTATCATCTCAATGGTATGCTAAATCACCATAATTTATCTTCTACATCTCTTCTCCTTTTTATCAATATATAACACAAAGCTTACAATTTTATAATTATTGATGATGTAATTCTCCAATTAAAAATATTTATTATATTTCATCATGTCACTTCAAAAGGTAGAATGAATATCTTTACTTCTCACCTTTTAACCGTGGAAGAAAATATGTTTGATGCTTGAAACTGTTACTAAATTCGCTTTCAAGCAGAATAAAGTTTATCCTTTCAAAAACTTATCTTACTAATCAAATGTTATGTCCAATTATAACAAGGCATGACTTTTCTTAGCTTTAAGAAGTTTTCTCTTCTCCTAAATAATATTTAGCTAACATTGCTCCCTAGAGTTGATTAACCTTAAGTCCTACTTTGCTAGCATGACCACGTTAAAAAACTGAATTTTTTTAATTATTATATACCTGCATATAATCAAATAATTTTTCTTTCCCTATTTTTAATAAGATGTTGTTGACCACGGCAAGTTTTGACATAACAATTTGATTGGAACATTAGTAAAATTCTATGACTATGGATGTCACGTCTTGGGTTAATTGTTTGCTGTATAAATCTCTAACTTCTACAATTCAGACAATTTTGATGTAACATTTTAATTATTTATGAGAAATAAAAAATATTCGTATTTTATTCTTTGCAAATTATGTGGGCTGAACCATATTTGAGGCCCAATTTTGTAGCCCATTTTGCATTATGTATTAAATTGCAAGAAAATTTCAGTATAACATTTTCGTTGTTTCAACATTCAAACTTCTCTTAAAAAAAGAAACATTCAAACTTAGACCAGTTATGCTTTCATGTATTACTTAATTATAACAACCTGTGATTGTATAATTAAGGAACTGAATCTTTGAGTTAGTAGAGATTATTTATCTTTTCTTTTGTATTGTTGATGGTATAAATAGATTCTTACTACTAAGATATATACTATACATGGGGTAAAGAAATCAAAATGGGGAATATTCATGCTAATAGCTAAATGACTGAGTTAGCAACCAGTAGCAGTATAATGGAATTAAACTATGGGAAAAGAAAATATAATACCAAAAGATAGAAAGTGTGAGACCATGCAAAAATTGAATAGGGAAGTGTAGAAGTTTTATAGTTCCTTTCAAAAATCTATGTCATTTTTCTTCTATTTTAGTAGTATAGAGAGTGAGAGATATAATTCGTAATTTTATTTTTATTTTTTTATTATAGCAATATAAGTTTTAAAAAATATAATAATAGTTTTATTAATAAAATATCATCATACCTGATTCCAGATTCTATCATGTTTAGATCATTAGATGTATTAAAATTAACGCGATTGTGTGGATAGTATTTTGATTTTTTTTATTACATTAGATCTTTGATCAATTAATACAACGTTAATTTTTTTTATTTAAGAAAAAATTAAATTAGATAAAAAAAATTATAGAAAAACATAATCTAAATTAAATAGGCCAAGTTATAATTAAGACAAAAAAAATTAATAATATTTTTTATGTAATTATACAATACTTAATATTCACCCCTCACATATAACAAGTAATATATATATATATAATGTTATAAAAGCATAACAAATATCATAAGAATAAAATTTTATCCATCCAAATATAAAAAAATAAATAAACATCAGATAAAAAAATAACCAAAATTTTAAGTGAAGATTATGATAACAATAATTTATCAATGATTAAGAAAATATTTTAACTAACCACGGATTACAACATGTAAACTTTAACTAATTTAAAAGGTTCTTTTAATATTTCTTTTATACACAACAAAAGTTAAACAATAAATTTTTCTTAAATACTAATGATTCCATACATTGCATAAGTGGATAATTAGTATAATATAATTCACATAGTTTTGATAGGTTCTTCGTCTAATATGAGGTGGAGATTAAGATAAGAGATCCCATCAAGTCTTCAAGCATAAGAAGTAAATTTAGAATTGTTAGATTTTTTAAAAATTTTAAGCAATGACTAAAACATTTTTTTTTCATTTCTTTTACTCCTTTTCTCCTTCTCTCTTATCCTCTTCTTTCCTTATCCTCCATAATGCATTCCAATTATTGTCATTCCTTTTGTCTCACCCTCTTTTCTTCCTTTTCTCATATCATTTTCACCTACTTTTTTTTTTTCTCTTACAAGAAGATTTTGTGTTGTCAAATTCTTTCCCTATCTAGTGCAAAATCAAACCCTAATACTAAGGTTTTATAATCATAGAAAAGTGTCAACATAATCACAATAACCACTTTAATTGAGACTATATTAATAGTGTCATTTCTTTTGAAACCCCAAATCTCAAATATATTAGTTTGTTTCAACTTCTTCCCTAAATCTTTCATAAGATTGTTGTGCATATTATCTTCTAATAATAGCAACAAAGACCAATCAATTTTCTAGTAATAAGAATTAGCAACAAAATTATTAATTTTTTATGTTGTTTTATATTTAAAGAGTTGTGATGGGAAACCTTCTTCATCTAGCGAAAAGATGTTAATGAAGTGTCATAATTATTTACATCATAACCACAATGATGTGAACCATCATGGCAACCTGTGAGATTTCTATGTTGTTATAATTTGGAAGTGGTGGGCTAGAGGCTTACAATGGTTGAAGGTGGAATTGAAATAATGGAGAGAAATTGGACAATGAGATTAAAGGAGGAGCAATAAGGGAAAATTCCAAAAAAAAATAAAATCTAAGCCATTGATTCTAAAACCATTTAACCTAATGGATAAAAAATACTTGTCAATGGTATGAGACACATTTAGGTTTCCCACTTGCCTTTACCCTAATATAGAGGTGTTTAATTAATGGTTCAACTACTATGATTGAACTAGTTAATGACATGATTATCAATTAAGTCTTTTTTTTAATTATTTTTTCTAAAGACCACAAGTATCTTCCACTAAAAGAAATCATACTTGAATCATGTAGGACAACTATGAATGGTAGAGCTTTCCTTCCAAGTATTTAACTTAATTGCATATGTAGAATACATGAGGAGCCACAAGAAATGTGTACATGAGCATACTCAAAGATCTTTCTTCTCTTAAAGCCAACAAACTCTATAAGTTTTTAAAGTCTCTTTATGGACTTAAATAAGCTAACAAACAATGGTATAAACAACTCTTTAATTTGATTCTTTCTCTTGGTTTCCTACAAGCACATGGTGATCACTTTCTTTTTTCATTCGACATTATGCTAAGTCCTTCCTATCCATGCTTATCTATGTTGATGACATAATGCTAGTAAGGGGTTCTTTTAATGAGTTATCTATTGTCAAGTCCACCCTATTGTCAAGTCCACCCTTCATTAGTAATTTGGCATTAAAGATCTTGTTTCTTTCAAAAAAATTCTTAAACATAAGGCAAGATTTTCTTCTAAAGGAATTGCTTTATGTTAAAGGCAATATTGCTTGATTTGCTTTTGGACATTTTTCTTAGGGTGAAAACCAACTAATAGTGTTATGAATCTTAGTATTATATTTTATCATGATGAAGGACCTTTTATATGATGATGTGGTAGGGTATTGGAGATTGATTGAGCATCTCTTGTACCTTACCAAATATCTAACATGTAGTATAACAATTAAGTCAATTTCTTTATAAGCTAACTATAATACATTATAAGGTAACTCAAAGAGTCCTACTTTACTTAAAAAGTTTGTTTAAGTAAGGGTTTATTTTTCTCACATTGTTTTTCCATGAAGCTTATGGGATTCAATGATTTAGATCAAAGCAATTGTCTTGATTTTCAAAAATATAATAATGGCTTTTGTTTCTTCTTAGGATAACTTCTCATTAATTGACATTTCAAGAAACAAATCATTGTAACTTGTTATGCATCTAATGCAAAGTGTTGTGCTCTTACTTTAGCCACTTGTGAGCATTGATGACTACACTATATGTTACAAGATTTTAGGATTAATTGCACCAAGCAAGTTGTCTTGTATAGTGACCATCACAATGCTTTTCATTTCATGACGAATCCTATTTTTCTTGAGATAACAAAATACTTAAATTTTTTTTATCACATCATTAGACAAAAGGCCTCAATTGGTTGATATGTTTATTGTCATTTTCATACAATGAACAAATTGTTGACTTATTCACCAAAGATTTGCATTCTAATCCTTTCCATCATATGGTTGTCAAACTTAGAATAGTCAACATCTTCCACCCTTGAGCTTGTAAAGGAGTATTACAAATGTATAAGTTAATCAGAAGACATTTATTAACAATTGTAGTTGATTAAATTGTGTAATTAAGACGTTTGAAGAGATGTTTAGTAGAAAAATTCTTTTAAACTTTTCGAAAATCTTAGGTTAAAAATATTAAATTTTTATGTTTGATATGAGAATTTAACTTTCTTGAATAATTTTTCTTTACTGTAATAAAAATATTGTGTTACTCTTATTAGATCATTTAATATTATAAATAATTAAAATTTATAGTAAAAATGTGACATTACTTTTTATAAATATAATATTTTTAATAATATTTAAGAATAACAAAACAATTTTGGTTATTTTTATCCATCATAATTTCTAAGATTTATATTTATCAAGAATCATAATTTTCAGACATAAAAAACTTTTATTTGTACCAAATGTCCTTTAAAATCAAAATAAATTTAGAATCATTTGTTTTGAGATTAAATAAAATTAATTTTAAACTATTGACCGTAGTTGGAATATATCCAAATTATTGTTAACCATATATTTTACATCAGTACGTGTCCTATAATAAATGAAATTAATTCTAAATATTTCACATGCATGCAGAGTTGTATGGAAATTTTTACTTGAGATTTCTTAAAGCGAGTTTATGCATGATGTAAAGTTCATAAACTAAACAAAAAAAAAGTGCATAAATTAGACTATATCATCCTTTAATTAATTTATACTTCTTCATGAATGAGTACAATTTCACTGTGTATTTTATAAATAAAGGAGTTTCTCTTTGGTAGTTTTCCCTAAAAAATTTCCTATTCACCGAATCCATTGGATTAAGCTTTGGAAAGTTGACAAATGTTCATAGGTGAAATATCATGAGAATCACCATTTATGAGACGCTCGGCGATAACAACATTGACAGCTTCGCTAGGATGGTAAGTATCCCAGAAAACATACTTAGACCGATCCTCACAAACTTTTGAATTGCGATTGCATGGAATCAAGCCTCCAAATCGACCAGCCAGGTGACAGCATGCACTATTCGGATTCTCAAAACCTGTTGCACATTGAAATTGTAGGTTTTATTCAAAATGCACCATGCAATTTTGGGTACTTAAATGTAAAAATTAAATTGTAACACACCATAGTCATTATAATTCAGGAGGATATCTTCCATAATATGGTAAATATCTGCATAAACAAATAATGACCCCTCCAGTTTTGTGTTCAGCTCTTCAACAAGGCTCTTCATTTGGGTGTTAAATAACTGGGCTAGCTCATTTGGTGAAGTGGCACATTTATCTTCAGCATATGGGTTAAAATCCCTCATATATGGTATACACCCAATAGGTCCTACATTTGCCACAACAATTTTTCTTGCCCCTAGACTGAATAGCCGCTGCAAATAGTATTTTGCACGTGATCAACTAAGAAAATAGAAACATTTTCTAAACAAAGCTTTCTAGATTCTAAGCAAAGTTACAGTGAGTTGTAGTCTGAGTCTTGATACCAATGTGGCCACAAATGATTTCGGAGATACCAATACCCTCTCTGGAATTGAGAATATAGGTGTCAAATAGTTATCTAGGAAATCATTTGAGCCTAGTGCTACTGTAAAGAGTGCCTTCTTAAACAAATTGAGAGCCTCAGGAACACCGGTTAAGGAGATTATTTCTTCCCTGGTGCTTGCAAAGTTATCAATCTGTGCATCGAAGTTGATTCGACCCCCCTGTTAATGCAATGAAGATTCTGTCTATCACTGTTTAAAAAATGGCATACAAGGTGAGAGGATAAGGCTTTTTCATGTAGTTCAAAATTGAAATTTGAAGTTTAATACTCCCAACTAATGTACATAGAACTTAATCAAGCATAATTGAAGCAAAAACTTACGAAAATTGCCCCAGAGTTGTTAAGAATTCCACCTGCACCAGAGGCATAATTGACACCCTTTAGAATTGCTGATCCAGTAGTAGTGGGAGCCAAGTAAGGAGGAGAGTAGCCAAGACCCAGTTTCTGATCTAGGGGCACAAATCACACAATGCTCAAAGAGAAATAACAATGGATACAATAATTTGAACTAAGAAATAAAGAAATATAGAACTAACGGAAGTCAGTAACTCTCACTTATAACATCGGCAACTGTTCTTCCATTACTGAAACGACCAGTGGGCCTTCCAAAATCAATGCCATAGGGGTCATGATTTGCTTTGGCCAGTGTAACAATGTAGTTGTTGTTCCCCACATCGAGCAAGGAATCCCCAAAAACAAAAGATGCTGGTACATCATTTGAGAAGCCAATCCTGAACAAAAGCAAGACCATAAAAACTTGAAACATTATCCCAAAAATGATTCTCTTGTTCAAATAAATACCCATCAGAAAGGTAATCATAGAAAATGAATTTGATGAAATGTTCACGGAGGGAGGGACCTCTGTTTTGTTTTGGTTCTACTAACAAGGATGGGACATACAATGAGTTTTATAATGTCCCAATGACTAACGTGAAATACCCGAATAATTACAACCAAGTGTTACTCTTGTTGATGCACATAGTAAACCCACCAATAAATTTTATAATATTGTGTGGAAAATGAGCTTAATTATTTAGTAGGCTAGAAAACTAGCTTTGTCTTCTACTAAAACATAGCTCGTGTTTTTCATTTTATCAAAATCGCTCTAAAGTCACACATCGTGAACATAAAGTAATTGTCCGTGAGGGAAATGATTTAGTCAATAAATGGATAAGAGGGTGGCAGTGCAATTGTGAAATGATCCCCGTCTTCCCAATTTATTCTAAAGTCAAAGGATAACTAAATTCTGGGTAGAAACAGAAAGCTCCCATTTTTGCATCAACAATGACAAAATCAGTAGCCATTAGTACTTGAGAGTTAGTGGTAGTGTGTGTCAGATTGCTAATTTATTGACCAATTTAAACAAGCTTTTCATGAGTTTTAGCTTTCTTTGCATTAATGAATGGACGAGAACAACTTTTTTAACAATGAAGGCCATGAAAATCAAATTAATTTAATTTTTAAAAATTGTGCCATTTTTTTAATTTCATGGAGTGATGTAACAGCATTTCATAATTACAAGGACCAAACGAAAGTTCACTAATGATTGTATACTTTAAAAACCGTGTAGGACCCATTCTTTTGGTGAAGTGATATGATATGGTACCTAAAGTTACACTTTCGAACCTTCGAGGTTTTGACAGTGTAAGTAATAAGCTGAAACTTTGTTATTATTGAAACACTAAAATACTAAAAACGATGGTTTTGGTCCCTTACCCACATAATGGCTCCCCACTTTTCGTGACATGTAATTATATGTAAACAAACATTAAAACTTTGTTTACTCGAACAACTCATTGCAGTTATTAATTGTAGAGTGGGATGTTAGTGGAGCATACTAAAAATTTGAAGCCTAGTCCTGATTAGACAAGAGCATTAAGGAGAAGGATGCCAAGTACAAACGTTTCCTTTCAACGATGACTTCAAAATTATCATATGAGAATTAAACAATCCGTTAGTAATGCAGTAAAAAATCATTGGGATGTAAGTCCTTTATGCATTGGTTTCCTCCCATGCGTCCCTATATCGAATAAATATTACATCCGTCTCAAATTTATTAAAATTTAAAATTTATAAAAATATTTTAAAACAGTTAATGTTATTATTTTTTAATAAGATATTAAAATATTTATTTTAATTTTATCTTATAATAAATATTATTATCTTGAAATATTTAATAATATGTTTATTTAAATTAAGAAAAAGAATAAGAATATATTAGTAAAATTGAAATATTTTATCTTATAATAATGTTTTTTTAATCTTTATTTTTTAGTTTGTATAAAAAAATTTAAATTATAATATTTTAAGACGGATGAAAAGTTTAATTAGCATATATAGTACTTTTTGGTTTTCTAACTTTGGTGATTTTGATAAATGACTGAGGTAGGTCAGGTTTACCTTTGTTTTTGTTTTTGTTTTTGATTTCCCCCCTATTATAATCTTATTGCAGATGGACTTCTTGTTGGGGCCATACAGCTTTTGAAACGCTAAGTAATTAAGAAGGTAAATGTTAGAATTGTCTACAAAATTTCAGAAACATACTTGGACACTTGACACTATTAAGTTGAACAAAGAATAAACTACCTGGAATAATTCTCAGTCCTATTCGCTACATTTCATTTAACAAAAAAAAATCTAAATCAGTTTTTGTTTTACAAAATTAATTAAATATTTAATAATTTTTTTCATAAAATATTCTTATGTAATATTTATTTTATGAATTATTTGTTTATTCCAAAAATATGAAGTTAGAAAAATTTATTCTCACATTTATTAAGTGACAATAAAATATTATTAAGTATATCACACATTTTTTTTAAATATTCGAGAATAATATTTTCATGTTATATTATAAAATAATATTCCTGAGAAGAAACAAATACTTGGTGAAACAAATATCCCTTAACAAGACAAGTTGTTACTGAATAATAAATAAAAAGAAATTTAATTAATTAAAGAGATAAAAATTACATTAAAAGATTATATAATATATTTTAATTATCCAATCAGGTTGTAAGGAATATGGTCTGGTATTGCATACACTGAGGAAAATGGTGTTGCGGATGGTACAAGCCAATCCTCAGTAAGGCAGTAAAACTGGTCAATTATAATGGGATTCCTTACACTATCCATGTGAATATTACTAAATGTCACTCCTGATAGTAATCCACCTTTGCCATGTCTTGATTCTAAACTCATTATCTGACACTTCTATAACTGATTCCCTCACGGTAATGTTTGAAACAATGGTCCTGAAGTTGTGAAGAAAGTTCACATGAAATGATGGGTTAAAATTATTAAAAAAAAATGTATCTCTTTCTTTGTGTGATATTTGAATCTTCAATCAAACTAATTAGAATATAACTATGATTTTGGTAAAGAAAAGATTAACCTTATTAAAGGTTATTCAAATGGTGTTGCATCGTCAATGTACTAACATATATAAGCTTATATTTTTAGCAGAGCAATAAGGCTATGCTATTCATATTTTCAGTTGAACATAGTGTGAGACCTAGGATCTCCAAAACATCCCTCAAACATTCATATTAGCAGAAGAATCAAGTCAAATATTGAATGAGTTGGCGAATATTCATTGGAAAAATGTCATTATGATCACCATCTACGAGGCGCTTGGCGATGATAATATTTGTAGCTTCAGTTGGATGCCAAGGGTCCCAGAACACAAACTTTGATCTGTCCCTGCAAATTTCCGAAGCAGGACCACAGGGAATCAAACCTCCAAATCGACCAGCCATCCTACAACAAGAAGAAGTTGAGTTCTCAAAACCTGCCACATGAAAAAAAGGATAAATTATTATATGATCAGGAACACCGCATACCTGATTAGATGACATGTAATTAAGTGTTATCTATTCCTTTTTATAAATTGAAAAATCTGACTGTGTCACACAGAAATTGATTGAGATTATAAATATGTGGTGCTCCTAAGACTATCTTATTATTTTTTCATGAGCAGTTGAGGTACTAGTAGATTATTTGTCACACCAGACACACACCATATGCTTCGTAATTGTTGAGTATATCTTGTAGAATGTTGTAGACATCTGCATACAGGAACATTGAACCCTTCAGATTTGAATTAAGCTCAGCAACGAGGCCCTTCAACTGGGTATTAAATTTCTGTACTAGTTGATTGGGGAAAGCAACACAGTCATCACCCCCATCTAGGTTCATATCCCTCTGACTTGGTATACACCCAATAGGCCCCACATTTGTCACAACAACTTTCCTGGCACCTAGATTGTATAGCCTCTGCAGATATTAATGCTAATGAGCTTAATAATAATTAACACCAAACTTTATAAAGAACAATAATATATTCATCAATATCCTCCTACTAATCCTTCGATACATTAAAAAAAAAAAATTTCTATATATTATTAATATAAAAGGTTTTATGTTTATTAATTAATCAAAAATCATCTTCAATATAAATTTTAAGATAATTCTTATAAAAGTTAACAAATTTCTTATGTGTTTAGTGATTGGACGATAATATAATTTTTTTTTAGATGAACTATTTATTATAAAAAGAAAGTATTAACTTAAAAAATAATATTTTCTTTATCTGGTAAGTAGGATAATTAGTAGAAAAATATTATAAGAATGAAATATTAAGAAGCAGGGTATTCTGAGAAACATTACAGTGAGCTGGTCTTTCAACCTTAACACTAAGGCGGCCACAAAGATGTCTGGAGATGCCAAATTCGACTCGAAAATTAAGACTGCTGGTGCTAAATAGTTATTGATGAAATCGTTGGAACCCATTGCTACTGAAAATATAGACCTTTTAATTAGATTGAGAGCGGCAGGACCACCAATTATGGAAATGATGTCTTGCCTGGTATTAGCAAAATTATCTAATTGTGCATCAAAGTTGATTCGGCCACCCTACAAAATCACGTGCACGTTGGTACTATTTCATTCAACTAAGAGCTGGAGCTTAAACAATAGCTATTGAAGCAGAAAACTTACATAGAGTTTTCCAGTGAGATTGAAGATTCCACCTGCACCAGAAGCGTAGTTGACACCTTTCAAAATCACTGATCCAACTGTAGTGGGTGCTAAATAAGGTGGGGTAAAACCAATACCCATTTCTTGACCTAATGGCACATGAAAAAGTTATTAGACAAGTAAAATCCAAATAGCACATAAGTGAATGAAAAAAACAATGAGAAGTTAGTCTTGCCAATAACGTCAACAATGGTTCTCCCATTTGTGAACCTCCCTGTTGGTCTTCCAAAATCAATGCCAAAAGGAACATAATTAGCCTTTGACAAGGAAGTAATGTAATTGTTGTTCCCCACATCGACAAGAGAATCTCCGAAAACAAAATTTGCTGGTCGTAAATCTGAGGTTGTAATACTAAACAAGGACAGGACTAAAAAAACCTCAAACAGGATCTCAATAGTGAATGGTCTATTCAATTTGATGGCCATTAGAAAATATATAGAACAAATAATCAATACAGTGAAGTTCTCAAGCAGGGTCCCTCTGTGTTTTTTTGTATAACTAACTGCTATAAGGTGCACAAGACCGTAAGAACATGATTGCTATTTGATAATGTTGATGGGGTACATGGTCCGGGTAATATATATAGCAGTTCCATGAGGAAAGAGAAATTTGTTTAGTGTTAGTGAGAAATATGACAGTGTAATGCTATAAGAAAGAAAAACATAAAATAATTATATTACGATGTATCATTATTTGTGTAGAGTTTATTAATTTAATTTATGTCTTTTTCCCCTATAACATGATAGTAACATGTTTCTTGTTTTCTTTTAAAAGAAAAACATGTTTCTTATTCTCTTAAAAAGAAAACATGTTTCTTATTTGAGTTTTGAAGAAAAAATAAAGGAGGATCAAATATTTTATTTTAATATTGAGAGAATTGTATAATCCTTTAAAAAAAAAAAAAGTAAGATATTAAGTTTATACTTATCCATTTGTTTTTTTTTAAAGAATTTTTTTTAATTTTAACTTATGATATCCAATTATGACATTAAATAATAACATAATAATGATGTTGAAATTTATTGATTTGTCATGTACACATGATGTTTTATCAAATACTTTAATAATATGACAAATCAAAGAATTATTAATATTATTATGTCATTATTTAATATTGTTATTTGATAGTAAAAATTAAAATTAAAATAATTTTTTTTTAAATAATTAAAATTAAATTCTTTCTATTTAATAGAGATCAAAATGTTATTTAAATATTTTATTTTATTTAAAAAAATTATCCAATTATCAAATATTTATTAAAAACAAAAAAAAAGACATCTCTCTCTTCTTTACTTTCATAACTCAACTGCCAAACATACTTTTAAAATCAAAGTGTGGAGTGAGTCAACAATAATGGCTCTTCATGTCCAGCAACTAGTCATGAATGTAAATCTGTTTCATTATTTTACAAGAAAAGTGAATTTTTTATTTTATTTTAAAACATGTCTATATAATTAAAAAAATGTGTTAATACTTTTTTCATGAGTTAAAAGAAAAACTTTAGAAGAAAGCTATAAAAATAATTACAAATTAAAAAAATTAGAAAAAATCTCTCTCAAAAACTGATAAGAATAAATACATTTTACTAACTTGAGTTTCATTGTCTAAAAATGCTAAAATTCACCATGAGAACATGCGTTAAGAAACTAAAAATAGAAATTTCTTAAATTGAAGAGTGTATTAAGTGACAATAATGTAAAGAGTTTTTAAATTGTTATCTAATTATAGATTATCATACGTGGTGAATATTAATAATTATTTTAAAAATTATACTAATATTTTTTTAATAATTTAAAAAAATTTATACTAATAATGTAAACAAATTAAACCCATTTTTTTTTATAGAAAAATTTACTTTCACCATGATTTTTAATATACTTTCACTATAATTTTTAATAAAAAAATATATTTATTAATTTCTCAACTAATAACCTAGTGACACTCCTTAATGCAACCTGTTTTGTTAACCGAACTGTTTTCTAAGTTCTAACTATGAACTTCTTCAACAATATGACAAAGTTCCTGTGCAATACAATGAAATTCATGCATAGCATAGCCATCTTACATTTTAAAAATTTTCTTCAACTATCAACAAAATGCAGGAGGTTGAGGAAAATTCAAAGCCAGTGGATTGTCACGTCTCCCCAATTAAATGTGCTCTAGCCTCTATCAAAAACGATCATCAAACAACATGACACTTGACAGGAACTTTCCCCATTTCGTAATTTCATCACTCCTTTAAATTTAAGATAAACCTGTCAACTTGCCACTCTCCTTTTCAGTTTCTTTATGGTTCACACTGCACTGCATATGAAAGAATTACAAAAGCTGTTCAACAAATTGGAGCTATCAAGTTTTAAGAATGATCGATTAGGATGTATTGCATTGTCTACTTTATCTTAGAATTTATGTTTGAATTTAAAGTCAATCCAAGTTTTGAAACAGTATTAGAATCTATCTCATTCATATAGTCAAATTATATTATAGTATATAAATGAGTTTTTAAGAATCCAAGTTTTTTTTTAAAATTAAGTTAGATTTTAATTCAAATTTTATGAATTTATGTTAACAATTATTGTTAAGCTGTTCAAGCCACCATTATCATGTTGTTATCTGATCATCTATAAATATACAAGGGCATTCCCTGAACATAAATCCACCTTCGTATGTTTAATTAGAAAAACAAATTCATCCCCCTAATGACAAATAGTTCTCAAACGGAAAAATCAAATTACGTTAATGATTTTTATAAAATAACACTGCAATGTTTTCTGCAACTCATTCAATAAGATAAACTTAACTCAGTGTTGATTTTTTCTTACCACTTGAAAAATTTTGCCCTCCCTCTCACCCCATCAAACATTTTTTCCTGGTTTCATTCTTGTATTTAAGATGTTTAATTCATCAATTATTGACTAATAACATAATCAATTTAAAATATATAAGTATTACAGTGATTTTATTAAATTGTATTAGGCTTAAATCTAAATTGTAAAAACTTATATCGGTATTGAACAAGCCCAACAGTAATATCATATGCATAAACACGTAAACACTAGTGTTGGTAGCAATTTGAGTTTTATTTTTAACTAAACAAAAATAACATGTTGGAATAGGACTTCTAAACCAAGTTCTAAAGTTCGTGAGACACTGCCATCTCAGCTTCATTATTGTTTAGGCATAACATGACAGAAAGATATGGCCGTTCAGTAATATGGCTACAGAATAAATAATGGAGAGTAGGTTGTCTTTAATGCAGCAAAATAGTGAGTTGATGTCCGAGTTTTAATTAGTAATTAACAAGGGACCACAGACTGGTGAATGTATGCGTGAAGCTAATACTTTACAATTTTGTACTAATAGAGATAAGATCTCGTTCGCACTCACCAATTTTCCACGTTCTTCATTCAATTTGTTCAGTTATGATTTGATGGAGCATAAAGGGATTAGATAAATAAACTTGGATGTATAGTTTATATATGGAGCTCTAGTTATATATTGTTGTCATTATACATTAAAAAAATAAAAATAAAAATAGGTTAAATTAGAAATTTGAAGATATACACAGATAATTTAAACTGTATGTTTTTCTCTCTTTCTCTTTAGTAATACATCAAGTTAGTTCCTAAAACTATATTCAACTTCAATAATTGATAAATAAAAAATATTCTCTATATTAAACTGTTGCATTTAAAAAAGAAATATTCTCAATTTCTCTTGTCAATATTTTTAAAGGTATAATTATTGTTCAATTTAAAAAAATCACTGTCTAAACTTAATAACAATTATATAAGAGTATTATGTGATATAT
>JAMLFT010001496.1:7617-30500 GCA_026544285.1 Pachyrhizus erosus
CTGGATAATGATTCATGGCCTCAAAAGAAATAGGCAGGATAGAATCACTTGTGCTGCATTAATGTTAAAACCATTAATACTATGTTTTTCTGTCATGCCTAGTTACATCGAAGTGTGCAAAATGGAGATTAGAATATATTGTAGTATATATATATATTAACGTTACGAACAATTGCAATTGATATTTTATATTTAACTATTTTATTACATATCACGGTCTAAGTTGTCTGAGTATAATGCTATGCATTTAAAATTTCAAATCATATAAATGTTTATATAATCATAAAATTTACATATTGAATTTGACTCTAGCAATTCACAGGTTAAAATACTAGTTCAATATCAGTACAAACACAACCAAATTATTATAAAAATTTAATAACACAGCAAGGAAGAGAAAAAGGAAAGCATTTCACTACATTTGACTTTGGTAGTGGTACTCACCAACGGTAATGCTGTTTTTGCAGCCAACTAGAAATACAATTATACAGGGCAAAGCAAATAAGTATAGAACGACAACAGACAGCACTTGGGAGAAAAGAATCGGATCAGAATCACTGATGGACAAGGTCGTGGAGGAGGTGGAAAAGGTGAAGAAGGAATGGGACGAAACATACAAGAAAACGCAAGAGCACATTGAGGCAATTGCAGAGTATGGAAAATCAGGAAGAGCCAAAGATGAGAAAAATTCGCTTGCTAGATTGAATGGCATGGCTCAGGATGGCTTGTCACTCCTTTCTTCCCTCCTCTTCACCCTTGATCTTCTCGCTCCTCAGTTGCCCTCTGAGCCAGAGGTCAAATCTGCTCGCACCATGCTTCAATCTTGGAAAACCCTAACTCAAAAGTACACCCACTCTCTCTCTCCACTTTTGCTCTTGAATGGAAATTAAAATCATATTTGTTTGTTACAATTGTGTTGTATAGCACATTGATTTAAAATAGTGGTGAATTCTGAATTTTAATATGTTTTCAATTTCTATTGATAGTGCTTTTTTTTCCCAAAAAAAACAGTTTGCGGTTAAATCTGCGGAATGCAAATCTGCAAGCGAAGGCGAACTTGAGGAAAGCTGCTAAGGAGGAGGCAATATACTTAATATTTAATTTTTCTGATGTTATTCCGAACATATTCTAATCAACGACCACCCTGCTGAGCTTATGATAGCGTTGTAGAAGATTATATTAGCGGCAAACCTGTTATAACGTGATCATGGACTTGTGGATTTGTGTTTCTTTACATTGTACTATGTGACTTATTTTCTATTTGTATATGTTGCAGAGAGAACTACTTTTAGGTGGTGGAGAAGAGTCCACAGTTCGCAGACGCAATTTACAGTATGTCCTCAATGTCTCATTTGGCTGGGGTCAAATTATGCAAAGCATAATTTTTTATTTATCATTTAGTGCTATATCATTGGAAAATTCAGTTGGCATGATGCCAGGATGAAGTATTTTGTTCTCTTATTTGTGATCATCCAGGACAAAAGCTGGAATGACATCTGCTGCAGAGAGCATCACGGAAAGCCTTCGTCGTACTCGTCAATTGATGGTTCAGGTTCGTAGTTAGGCCTCTTTTCTAAACTTAATATTTTATTGTGCTCTGTCTTTGATCATTTGATGTGTCGATTATCATACCCATTGTATCTCTGCTTTGATTAGGAAGTTGAAAGAAACACAAGCACACTTATGACTATTGGTAGGTACTTTCTCCTTCTTTCCCCGTCTATATAGATGATGGTTCTTTTTATCTTTCTACTTGTCTTCTTATTGGTGTATGTGAAAATTATCAGGAAACTAATAAAAATGTATAAAATAATTTGAAGCTGGCCAAATAAGCCAGTTAGATTGGAAGACAGAAGGTTGCAGGTAATGGGTTTCTAATTAGCTGGCAGCTATTATAATTTCAGGCTGCTCCATGTCATAATTTTAAAGCCCTCTTTTCTTTTGAAATTAATCTTCTTGACTATCCCACAATATTACAAGGCCCTCAAACTAAGTATATGTTGAAAGCTTAATAAGAAATTGATGAGAATAATCATCCATGTATAGTTTTCGCACTATCTTTCTAATTTCTATCACTAGCAGAATGTAGTAAAGTGAAAAGAAAATACCTGTTAATAAAATGAAAGATTTGATTAAAACCAAGATTATACTCCACTTGCTTGAATTAACATATTATGAACAGAGCAGTGTGGTGAAACTGATACGGACCAGAAAAATTGTGATATAAAAGGAGATTCTATTGACCTCAAATTGTGAAACAAAGTATATCAATAGAAAATGAAATCAAGCAGAATATCAGAGAAGAAAAAAAGAAAAGAATAGGATGATCACGAGCAGTGAATGGATGCCAACTTCCTGCCCAAGCTAAGGCTGATTTCATAACTCCCATCCTTTTCCCAAAGTCACATCTCTACATCTTTGTAACCACCTCCCATCTTCAATTAAGTTTGGGCCCCACTCAACTTCCACTTAGCATAACTGTCTCCCCCTAAGTCTCTGTGTCCCTCTTCACCCTTTCTTGGATTTTACCTTCCATATGTTGTGGCCATGAGTTAACTGCTGCATTATTTGGCCCTTAACACCAGTCATTGCATACAAAGTGTTCTTCATCAGCTTAATCTTTAGAGTCATAATGCATAATATTCTGTGACACCGTTAATTACAGAGTGAACTGAAGCTTATAGATATTTTAGTTTGGAGTTAAATGATCAGACTTTCTATGCAGGTGATTTTTACCAGGATAGTAATTTGCTTTTTAATTTCACAAGGATCACTTGGGAGTGAAATATGGAGGAAAGAAAAAGGTATAACAAATGGAAAGTAAGGAGTTAGAACGAAAGGAGCCAACATTCTTTTTCCTCCTTTGATTTTAAAAAGCAAGGGAAAGAAAAGAGTGGTCGAACATTTAAGTGGTATTTCCCAAATTTTGACAAGCTCAAAATGAGGGTTGAAGGGAATTGAGGGATACTCATTGATCCTTCTATGAAGTACACAAAAAATTGTTAATAACCTTTACTTTCACTTTCCTTTACATGATCCCACTCAATCCAAAAATAGACTTGAGCTTTTTGTATGGTTTGGCATAGGTTGGGTTTAATTCTTGTTTGAAGGTATTTTATAGGCTTCCAATAACATTAGTAACTTTACGTATTTGCCTATTAACCTGTAAAGAGTTCCTTTGGGCCATTAAGAACATGGGAGAGAACATAGGGAGTATTAGGCTAACCTATACTCTGGTTTAGATTTTCTAAATTTGGAGCCATATTTTTTAATCAGTTTTGACCACTAATAATTAAGTTCTGATTTTGAGTGTAACAAATAACAATGACAGTTATACAAGTCTGAGCTTTGAATTACCTTAAGCTTCTTATGTGTAGTAGATGATGTACTGAATTATAGCTTTCTCTTCTAAGAATATGACTTTATGTTAAACAATTTCTCTAGAGAATTATTCTAAAGATAAACAAGTTTAGACATGTGTTATTACTGCATAGGAATTACAATCTTCCTACCAAGGGAACAATCTCCCTCCACCGAGCATGTGCTTTAGGTATTCACTCTAACAAAATTCTCTCTAACCCCCTGTACAATAGTCCTTCTCCTATTTATAACCTTCCCTCCCCACTATCTTCCTACTTCCCTCCCTTATTTCTCCTAGTATATACAATTAGTCTCCTATCATTATTGGGACGTGTTTGTTTCCTAACAATACTCTCCTCCTCAGAAACAACCTTGTCCTCAAGGTTAAAATCTGGAAATTGCTGCTGGGTAACTGATGCTACTTCCCAAGTTGCCTGATCTGCTGATTGACCTTTCCACTGTATTTGTACTTGTTCAATCTGTTCATCTCCCTTGTGTACTACTCTCCTACCCAGAACAAAAACTGGATAATATTTTTCTGATTCCCATTATAGGTCCGGCAGAATAGAAGGTTCCACATTCCTCTTGCCGACAGCTTTCTTAAGCTGAGAGGCATGGAAAACAGGATGGATCCTAGCCTGAGACAGCAATTGTAACTGATAAGCCACTGATCCCACTTTTTTTGGCATCAAATAAGGTCTGTAATATCGTGCAGCTGGCTTAGAATGTAGTCTTGTAGGCATAAAATGTTGTAAATGAGGTTTGATTTTCAAGTACACCCAGTCTCCCTCTTCAATTGTTGCCACTCGTCATTTCCTATTAGCAAACTAAGACATATGATCACGGGCCCTTTGTAAATGATATTTCAATTGCCTCAGAGCTTCATCCTGATCCTTTAAATCTTTTGCTCAGGAAAGACACTATAACCAAGCTTTAGGTTGCTCTGAACAAAAACATCTCAAGTAAGTTTCTAGTGTACGATTTAGAACTTTTGTCTGTCCATCTGTCTCTGGATGGTAGGCAGTACTCATAGAGTGTTGTCCCCTGCAACTGAAAAATTTCCTTCCAAAATAGACTCATAAAAGTAGGATCTCTATCATTGATAATTGAAATAGGTATCCCATGAAGTCTAATTGCATCTTTTATAAAAATCTCATTAAGTGATCGAGCAGTAAAAAGGGTGTTGAATTGGGATAAAGTGAGCATATTTGCTCAACCTATCTACCACCACCAAAATGACCTCAAACCTGCTCACCTTCAGTAAATGTGTGATAAAATCCATACTAATTTCCTCCCATGTGGCATTTGGAATTGGTAAAGGTTGGAGCAATCCTTCAGGTTGCCTGATACTTGCTTCTTTGACAGATATGACAGGCTGCCACAAAAGAAGTAATATGACCGTTCATACCTACCCAAAACAGATTTTAAACACCCTGACTGCCCACCAGTGGCGTCATATGAAATTTCTGCAATAATTTGGGTATCTAGGCTGAATTTGAAGCCAACACCAAATGTCCTTTATAGTATAATCTCTGTCCTTCCAAGGTATATGAAGGATGCAAATTAGCATCTTTCTTCAAATCTTTGATTATTTTAGACAACCCCGGGTCTGCTAACTCCTCCTGGTTTACCAATTGAACATCTTGTCAAAATGGTCTCGAAATGGCAACTAGTAATTTGTCCACTTCCACTCTTGATAGAGCATCTGCTACTTTATTTTGCTTCCCTGATTTATAGACTATCTCAGTCATTTCCAAGTAATTTTGCAAGCCAATTTTGTTGGTTTTGAGGGGGAATTCTCTGATCCACAGGTATCTCAAACTTCTCTGGTCTGTGTAGACAATAAATCTTCTTCCCAACAAATATGGTCTCCAATGTTGAATGGCTAACACTAATGCCATCAATTCTTTTTCATAGATAGATTTATTTAAATTTGCTTCCAACAAGGCCTTGCTGAAGAAGGCAATTGGTCTTTTGTTTTGCCTTAACACTGCCCCTATTCCTCTCCCTGAAGCATCACACTTAATGATAAAAAGCTTAGAAAAATCAGGCATTGCGAGGACTGGTGCCGTGGTCATGCTATTCTTTCATTCCTTGAATGCTTGTTAAGCTGATGTTGACCATACAAAATTCACCTTTTTTAGTAAGTCAGTAAGGGGTTTAGCTATTTACCCATATCACCTCACAAACCTCCGATAATATCCAATCAAACCTAGAAACCCTCTCAAAGCTTTGACAGAATTTGGAGTAGGCCACTGCAGTACTGCCTTCATTTTATTAGAATCCATCTGAACTCCAGCTTTGGAGATCACATGCCCCAGACATTCCACCCTCTCACACCCAAAACTACATTTCTTCCTGTTGCATAAAATTGAGCTCTCTTCAATGTAGAAAACACTTGTTGCATATGGTTCAAATGAGACCAATTGTTGCTGTATATCAGTATATCATAAAAAAAATACTAAAACAAATTTATGCAAGAGTGGTTGCAATGTAGCATTCATTGCACACTGGAATGTAGCAGGAGCATTGGTAAGTCCAAATGGCATTACCAAAAATTCTTAATGACCTTGATGAATGCGAAAAGCAATCTTATAATGTCTGGCTCATTCATATGAATTTGATGATATCCTGCTCTTAAGTCAGTCTTCGAAAAATATTGTGCCATGCAATTCATCCAGAAACTCTTAATAATTGGTATAGGAAATTTATTTAAAACAGTGGCTTTGTTCAATGCACGATACTCCACACAGAATCTCCAACTACCATATTTCTTTTTCACCAATATTACAGGACTAGAGAAAGGACTCGTACTAACTCTAATAATACATGAAGTCAACATATCCTTGACTAATTTATTCATTTCATTCTTCTGTACCTGGGAATAACGGTAAGGACACACGTTAATAGGATCACTTGCCTTAAGCACAATCTGATGATTCTATTCGCGACTTGGAGCAAGTCCTTTTGGATAAGCAAATATTGTAAAAAATTGATCCAACATTGCATTTAACTGATGTTGTTGCTGCTCTAACAACTCTTCGTCCTTTCTTTTAACCCCTTCGTGATTCCCATTCAACACGTTCAAATCTCCTTCAAAATTACATCATAATAATGAAGTTGACTCCATGTTATTCATTTTGAACAAAGCTCTAGAAGACAGAAGACTTAGATAAACTTGGTTCACCATAAACTGTCACCAGTATTTGATTGTGATAAAAAGACATGGTTAATGTCTTCCAATTAATCTTGATGTCTCCTAAAGTTTCCAGCCACACCACCCCTAATATGACATCTACTCCTCCCAATTCAAACACAGACATCACTAAGAAATTTATGCCCAACAATGTCGAAATTTAACTCCTTACAACATCCTTGTGAACTCTTCCTACCACCATCTCCTAATCTCACTCCAAAAATAGGTGTTGGTCTTGTAATCCCAATTGCTTCACTGCTTTATGACTCACAAAATTGTGACTTGCTCCACTATCGGTCAAAACAACAATTGATTGGCCCTTTATTTTACCATACAACTTCATAGTTTTTGGCATGGTTAGTCCTTTTTCCAAAAATGTTGATAGATTTAGCATCTGACAATCGAAGTTATCTAGCTCTTCTTCCATATCCTCCTCCTCTTTAATCTATGCTCCTCCCATTTCCTCCTCTTCCAAACACTCTTCTTTTGAGTTGGACCAAATGATCAGCCTCATTGGAAACATTTACCTTCATCCCTTCTCCTCATATACTCCTAGTAAGGCAAGAACTTCGCTCTTCTACTTCTCTATTTATGTGTTTGCCCCTATCTATTTCCCTTATTCACTGACATACCCAATATTTTGTTTGAAGATGTTGAAGCAGCATCTGCTAAATATGCCCCTTAATTGACGACCCACATGAGAGGATCTAACCCTTCAAAAATTGGAAGCTTCACTTGTCTTCCCTAATTCCCTGCATTACACTCATCGAACGTCACTTCTCCACCTTGGTGACTCGACTTCTTAGATAAGAGCGACATCAAATTCCCTCCAAGATTTGTATCCTCCTTGGTCACAAATTAATTTTGATTGCTCTCTGTTCCCATTCCTTTTATCCCTTATTTCTTCATCCACTCACTGAACTTCTTTTTGATATCCACAATATCTTCTAAACTTTTCTCAATCCTTGTTAATCTCACTCCTTGATTGTTGGTTGCCTTTCTCATTCCTTCCATTGATCTCTCCAAGAACTAAATTCGAGCTTCCAACTCTTTTCTCTTCGACAGATGAATCTAGTAGGTTGGACCAAATGTTAGGAAACTGAAAAGTTTCTCTAGAGAATTATTCTAAAGATGAAAAGAATAGAAGAAAAATATGCACAAGTAGACACGTGTTAATACTGAATAGGAATTGCAATCTTCCTACCAAGGGAACAATTTCCATCCACTGAGCATGTGCTCTAGGTATTCACTCTAACAAAATTCTCTCTAACCCCATGTACAATGGTCCTTCTCCTATTTATAACCTTCCCTCCCCACCATCATCCTACTCCCCTCTCTTATCCCTCCTAATTAGTCCCATATCATTATTGGGCTGGCTTTGTTTCCTAAGACTTCTCATCATTTCTTGCCATATATTTAATTTCTGTTTGGAGTAAGGGTTTGAGAGAATTATGTCCCTTCTACATCAGATAAAAAAGGATGACTTAAAAATGTTGTTTTGATTTCTTACTATGCTCTTTGATTGATTGATTCTTGTTAGCCACTCAACTTTCTTGTTAATGTATCTGATTGGTAATCTTGTTGCCTATTTTATATTTTTACTAAATGTATGATTTTGTGAAATCTTGTCCCCTCTCGACCATTGGATTTGAGGTTTCTTTTTGTTGCAGTTTGATACTGAGCAATTTTGGCTTTTAAGATGAATTTAAGTTTTCATTAACAGATAACTTGTCATTAGGTGTTACTGTCAGGAATTTAGCTTTCTAAGTGGGAGTAGAACAGGAAATATTAGTTGAAAGCCACCTAACGCAGCAAACCATCTTCATATTCTGTCGTCTGAGCAAATATATTGGTTTTGGTAAATATTATGTCTGGGTGAATTTTTAATAGGATTTCTCATTCAGTTTGGGTTTATCAAGTCAAGTCCTATGTCCTAACCATCATTTAAAACTTTTGTGTGAGTCGATAAGATTTTGATATGTATTTGGAAGCTGTTGAAGAGAAGAGATTTTAGGAAAATGCTTCAGTTAGGAAGCACCCATTCAGAGAGATTACATTTAAGAGCAATAATGATAAAATGTAACTTCCTAGAATAATGACAAGCCACTAAGACTATTCAACTTTCCTAGACTTTAATTTCCTAGAAACCATAGGAATATTACAGTTTCCAATAGAAGTAGGCTGTCAGTATTACAATTGAGCAAGGTATACTCTAATATTTAGAGATGTAATAAAGGCATTCTTGTGTCTTTGCATAACAGCTTAAACTTTAAGGAAAATTGGTCTTGTCCTTAGCACGATATTAGAGCCTCTGACGATATAACCAGGTGTCCAAGAACCTAACCTAAGTAGGCCTGTCCATTCATGGATTCACCAAAATTCCAGTCCAAATGATTCTTTTGTGAAGGAGAGAAAAGCCAGAAGCAGATTAAGGTGAAATGAGGATGATGGAAAAGAGGCATCCTGTGACCAATTGAGCACTCAAGAAGATGTCCATACCTCTTTTAGTTCTGATGGTTTGCACAAACCATGGAAGAAAATTGTGAAGTTTAGCTCCAACATGATAGAAGGGGTTGGAGAGTGTCTTTGTTAACTGTGCCTGAGAAAAAGCCAAAGAAATTGATAAGATAGACAATTACTAACCAAGAGGCAAAGTTCATAAAGCACTGAAATGTTCGAAGGTGTTAGAGTTGGAGAAATCCAGTAAAGTGATGACGGAAAATGTTTTCTTGTCCTCTCTACATTTGGCACTTCAAGATTTATATATTATAAATACATAATGCCATGGTGAATGTTTCAGTCTCATTTTCTGAAAAGATGAAATGTTCTTAAATTGATTTAACATTGGGTTATCTAATTAACCATGACTTAAAATGTTTAGATAGCTTTTCTAAATTATTGTTGTCCTCTACAATCTGTTTTCTTTCTTGCTTTTGTCATTTCTTTGATATAAAGTGTAGCTAGCAATGTATGATTTAGTCCAAACTTGGTGCAGCGACCATTTTATGAACGGTGGAAGATGCTTGAGAAAGAAGTTATTGAACCCAGGAATCAGGAACGGTTCCAGAGCAGAAATCCTTACTATAGATATGACATGGAACCATTTCGGGTATGCTTCTCTAACCTTAAAACTGGATGTATTTTAAGCTTCATTTCCTCTGCTAGCTTAGCTATTGATATGTTTAAAATTATCAGGTGAGGAGGAAAGATTTTTGGTTGCTCTCTACTGTTACAAAGCTTTTAAGCGAATTCATTCCAAAACTCTCACATGATGCAGATGGTCTCATATTTCAGGTGGGTTTAATTTCTTTCATTGTATTAAACATGAGGATGAGATTAGCTCTTATGAGATGTTGAATAACTTATTTCTGGCTCAATGCCATTCCAAGTCATCTATTTTTAGTCCTGCGGTTTGTGGCCTTTTTTAAGATTTTTCCTTTCCCATTAATTCTCTCTCATATTTGGGTCAACATACTACTGCAACTTATTCAATATGAGAACGAATATCCTTCTGGTTTTGTTAGTGATCTTAAAATAAAGTCAGGTGAAAGAGACTATACCTAGAGTAGCTCATGGAGGATCACTACTAGACTAGCAGCTCATAGTTCAAATATATTGGTCCATTCATTATATTTCCTTTCAAACCCTCTTTACTACACAATTTGAGTGTTTTCTTTTTCTTTTCCTCTTGTTATTGAAGTGAATCAAGGTTGTTATTGACAATTATTTGTTACTAGGGTTGGGACGATCCTTACATACCTCGCACTCATGAAGGCCTCCTAAAGTGGAAATACGCTTACCTAAATTCTGTTGATTTTCTCTTTGAGGTGGTATCCTTTACTTATTACATATTTTGTTGTATAATACTTGTTGAAAATAAAAAAAATAAAGTATTTAAGCATATTATCTTTGATTTAGAGGAAACTATATCTTCTCTAATTTATTGTAATCATTTTTTTTCTGCCTATATAAACACGGATCCATGTTGTCTTTAAACACATAGTTTCATCACAATATTTTTTTGTTTATTCTCTTTTAACATGGTATCAAGAGTCTCTTGAAAACTATGTATGTTCGGTGGATCTACTATCCTTAATGAAAATTTTTTTTAGCGAACGATTTCTCTTTTTCGTTTCACTATTTTCTGGTCACCTTTCTTTTTTTGGCAACTTTTTCGACGAAGTTTTCCAACGTGTGACCCTACTCCTAGACTCGTTTTTCATTGATCTATGCAACCCTGGTGGTCGCACCAGATTTTGACAATCCATGCGCTCTCACGCGCCATTTTTTCTCCAACGTCACATAGAGTCTCTTGGCAGTGCGTGGCGGTGCAAATCAACCTGTGACTTTCGGTGATGGGCTCCCCAATCTTGAGTGACCCTACCTGTGTAGTTTTGGCTTTGTTGGATGTGATTTGGTGATTCTTCCTTTTTTCTCTTTCCAAACAAGTTGCTTTCTCTCTCTATAGGTACAATTTTGCATGGCTATCTGCTATGACATTTAGTACCTCTACTTTGCTTCCCAAGGCAGAACCTACCATCTTTTCCAACATGTCAGTATCTATTGAGAGGATGGATGGTTCTAACTACTTGGGCCTTTGAAATTGGTTTGTGGGTTAGTGGGCTGAGATATAAATTTCATCTCACTACCTGTATAGATTCCATACTAGATAAGTAGTGACAAAAAATTGATGTCCAACTCTACAGTGTTCTTAAATCAATGATTCACCCCTCGCTCAAATTGATTTCTAGGCCACATGAAACCTGTGATTTAGTTTAGAGTAAGGCCCATGCCTTCTACACCAACAACACTCAACGCTTGTATAGCGTGTGCTAGGATATGATGATGTTGCTTGCTCCCAAATGTTTTAATGGCCCTATGTCTAATTATTTGGGTCGTGTTCATGCACTTTGCATGACTATAATGAACTCCTACCACTTGCTACATCCAATCCAGTCGAGGCAAAGAAGGAATTAGAAAATGAAGTGTTACCTTTGACCTTGACCTTGACCTTGTATGGCTTGCCCCCGAAATATTTTGCAATGCAAGTGATCAAATTCTTGGATCACCTGTTGCCCTGATGATGATGTTTGCATCTATTACAGAACCCCCTACTTCTACTTCAAGTGATACTTCTGCCCTTGCCTCTCAAAGTGGTAATTCTAGACGCTCACACACAAGCTCCTCTAACTCCAAGAATAAGTATGAGTGTGACTGTTATTGATTGGTGCCGGAAGTTGCATGGTAAACCCCCTTCTCTAGCAAATACTACTTAGACATCTACTGATCCACCTGTGTTGCCGACACTGCCAGTTGATTAGCCTTGTATGACTCTTGTTACTTATGAGGAATTTCTTTGTTGGTATGAAAGCTGACGAACTTCCAACGCTACTGTTTCAGCAGCTTACATTGGCAAATCTTCTACTTGCCTTCCATGGGTCCTTGATTTTGGTGCATTTGACTACATTACATTGTCGTTCTCTTTTCTCCTCACTTACTACAAATGACTATTTTTCCTCCATCACCTCTGCCAATGGTACTCAAACACAAGCCTTAGGCATTGAGACTACCCTTTCACTTCCATCACTTATTGTTCACTTTGTTCTTTATGTGCCTAACTTCCCTTTTAACTTATTATCTGTCACTCGTCTAACCCAATCCCATAGCCTTATTCTCACCTTTACTAAACATTCTATGACCTTGCAGTAATGGATCTCGGGACGAACGATTGACATTAGATATGAGTCACATGGTACTATATCTCTGCATTACCACTATATGTGTGTCTAGTGTCTCTCCAATAGTGATTCATGCTCAGCTAGAACATCCTAGTTTGCTTAAACTGCAAAAAAATGGTGCCAAACCTCCATGACTTATCTAGTTTACATTGTGAGTTGTCAGTGAGGGAAACACATCCATCAATCTTTCCTTGACAGAGTCAATAAGCGAGCTGCATCTTCCTTTTCCTTAGTTCACTCTGATGTCTGGAGTCCTCTCGTACTAAGAGTGTGTCTGGATTTTTTTATTTTGTTTATTTTGTTGATGATTTTTCTTGTTGTACATGGATTTGATTAATAAAATGTCAGTCTAAATTATTTTCTATCTTTGAGAAATTTTATAATGAAATAACAATACAATTCGGTATAGCTATCTGTTCTCTTCACAATGATAATGCTCATTAATAATTGTCTCATCAATTTTTGCAATTCATGGTGTCCAAAGGAATTTTCCATCAAATATCTTAACCCATACACCTCAATAAAATGAAGTGACTGAATACAAGAACCGACATCTCATTGAAACTAGTCAGACCCTTCTCAAATCTTGTAAGATACAGGAGGTTAGTTGGGAAGTTGAACTATCTACCTGTGACTCATCTAAACATTACTTTTACAGTAAGTTTGGTAAATCAATTTTTAAATTGACCTTGCCAAGAGCATTGGGAAGCTGTATCTTGGATCCTGAAATATATTAAGAATGCTCTTGACATATGTCTCATTTATAAAGATAAGGGACACACCCAAATTATTAGATATTTAGATGCTGACTAGGCTAACTCACCCAGTGATAGACACTCCACTTCAGAATATTGTGTTTTAGTTGGAGACAACTTGATATCTTGGAAAAACAAAAGGTAAAATGATGTGGCAAGATCAAGTGCCTAAACAAAATATAGGGCCATGACATTAGTGACGTATGAAACCATATGGCTGAAACAGTTTCTCAAAGAACTCAAATTTGAAGAGGATTCACAAATGATTATCATGTGACAACCAACTTTACATATTGTTTCTAATCTCGTCTTTCACGAAAGGACCAAACACATTAAAGTTGACTGTCATTTTATAAGACAAACTTGAGTCTAGAGACCTTACTATAAGCTTCGTTAATTCTAGTGATCAGTTGATAGACATCTTCATTAAGTCTCTTAGGGGACCAAGGATTAGTCACATTTGTAGCAAGCTGGGCACATTTGATCTGTATACTCCAGCTAGAGGGAGAGTGTTGGACATAAGAAAATAAAATATGATGTAATTTAGGAAATAAAGTATTTAGATATATTATCTTTTATTTAGAGAAAATTATATCTCCTTTATCTTATTGTAATCAATCTTTTTCTACTTATATAAACCCTCATTCGTGTTGTATTTAAACACACGATTTCAGCACAATATTTCTTTTTCTATTCTCTTTTAACAATACTCTTTGATGTGTCTTGCTCGAATTATCGTTTGGTCACTATTAGTTGCAGATGCTTCCAACTAATTTCTAGTTGCTTGTGTTGGCAGATTGATAATGATTGTCAGCTACTCTTTCTTTATGAACGTGGAAAAAAGAAACTCATGGAAGGGTATAGGGTTGCATTCGAAGGTCTGTAAGACATTTATATTATACGCACCAACTCATTCAGTTCTGATGTTAGAATATCTACAAAATATCTAGTGTATGAGAGAATATGTTAGAATATCTTAAAAGACCTTCAAAATATTGTGTAAACATTTCTTTATTCCCTAATTTTATCATGTTTCTTTTTATTTCCTTAATGTACTAGTAAAATATCGTGCTATTACTTTACCTAAATCGTTATATAAATAGGATCATTTGTTCAGTATTTTGTAATACATTATAATACAGCATATCAATATAATAGAATATTTTTTGAATTCCTTATTCTCTCTTTTCCTCCCTTTCCTCACCTAAACACTTATTTCAATGAGATTTCGGGGGCCATAGTAGAATAGGAAATTCTATTAAAATCAAGTCATGGCTTTATTTGTTTCTCAATGCGGTACATATGCATATAATAATTTGGTGTCTAGATTGGTTGGTGATTTTCTTATCACTATAACCAAATTCTAGCACCCTCCAGAAAAGTGTATAAGGAAGCAGTGTCTCAGTTTTGCAGGTTAATGGTTTGTTAATATGTTTTCCATGCTAGATATTGTTTTCTGTTTTTAAGTTTGCACAGCTTGTTTGACGATTCTTAGTTGCGTTGATTGCTAATGCTTGATGGAATTTTAAAATCTGCAGAAGGTTCAGACCCCTTACTTTTTTCCAGAAAGATCATTGAGTGTTCTTGGGATTCTGATAGACAGGAATGGATATTCAAGCGAATCAGAACAGATAAATCAACTCCAAATGACTTTAATACTTATAGAAAGGTTTTATTCTATGCCAACTCCTTTGCTTTTTAATTTCCCTCTAGTCTATCAATCTGTACTTGATTGGACCATTCGGTTAATCTATTACAGGTTATGCGAAGTATAAGAGACAATATCACCGAGGATATCCTGTTGAATGAAATAAATGAGATAATTCGCCTTCCCATGTATGCCGACAGGATAAGAATTGATAGCAAAGCCCATCACCACACCAATATGGCACGGCGAAGGTGATCAATTAAAAATTCTGGGCCTGTGATTTTCACTGACGGGAGAATCACATGTAGAAAGTGTATTACATCAGGTGTAAACAAGATCAAATGTATCCAGTGATGTCTGCTCGTGGCCATCATCCAAAGGTTCTTCATAGTATGTAATTAGTTAGTCTTACAACTCCTTAGTTGATACAGCAGTTGGTACAGCTCAAATTCAGGCCAGAATCCATTTCCTATGGTTAGCCATATGTAGAGTTAGGTTTAGGATCGCAGTGTATATTATCTTATAATTTTTCATTCAAGTAGTGATTATAACTTGTTCAAAGGGTAGCTATTTCTTAAAGTTAAGCTCCATTACATTGGTTAGAATTTTCCCTATATGTGAATATTAACTTGGGAAATACAGATGAGCTTTGTTTCCTCCAATGTGGATGTTATTCTGCATTTTGCCTTCTCTGTGTAAATTATGTTAGGCTTATTCTTCTCTAGTTGCCCTGTAATACTATCAGATAATATTGTAGTATTCTGGAAGGGTGTGTAGGGGAGGCACTTGGGTTTTGAGAATGTGTCAGGGGTGAACACTTGAATGGGACAAAATACTCATTTCAAATCTTTTCATAATAATGACATTATTCAAAATAATTTCAGATTTTCGTGGGCTAACATTCGCCTCAAAAGTGGAGCGTGAAATACCTTCCAAGTATGAAACAAGTACAGCCCTTAAATTTTAAAATAATCTATTCTTCGTTTTTTATAAAATTACTTAATTTATCAAAATTATAAAAATATGATTAATTTAATTGATAACGATAAAATTGGCTTAAGTTTATATATTTTTTTAAAATATTATTGTTATTAATAAAAAATTCTCTTATAAATTACATCAATATAATAGTTTTTATTTAATTAAAAATATTTTAATTTAAAATAATTAATACAGGGGATAGTATGAATTTAGTTTTATATAATTTTTTTAAAAAAATTCAGTTTTATAAATAAATAAAAAATAGTATTATTTCATTCATAAAAAAAAGTCGAACTAAATGTGCACTACTTTTGTTTGTAACAAGGAGAATGAATTGTAAATTTCTTTAAAATTAAAATGATATATCTTTTTGGTAAAAAAAATCAGTGTATTTAAGTAATTAGAAGAATGTGGTAGACGGACGGGCGTTGTTAATTTATACACTGTTTAGATAAAACACATCTATCACCTGAAAAGGGAGGGAAAATTGCAGACTTTAACTAATAATTGAAAAATAAGTAATATGTCAAATTAGTTTTTAAAATTACAAATCAGTCAATTTATTTGGCCTTTAAAATTGCAAAAAAAATGTCATTTTGGTCTCAAAATTATTAGATGACGATCATTTTTAGTTTTTGACATTAGCAATCTATGATATCTTAGTTTCCAAAATTACAAAAAAAAAAAAAGGATTAAAATAACCGATTTTATCATTTTGGGGACTAAAACGATGTTTTTGTCATTTAAAGGTTAAATTGACCAATATTGTCAAGTTTGAACTTAATTCAATTTTAACGCTTGAAATAAAATGGTCAAGCTACCATAATTTGGTGTCAATTATGTAATACGAATTCTCCGAATATAATTTTTTTTTTCATGATAATTTTTTTAGAGTAAATTTTTAAAAGATGTTTAAATTACAATGCTTCTCTTTTCTCCTCCCCTATTAACCGAAACGATTTTGATAATTATATATGAACTACTTAATAATATTTTTCTTTTCTCTTCAATTTCTAAAATAATCTACAACAAATCTTGAATATTCTATTATCAATTTATAGACAATAGATGATGAAGTGATGTTTTGAACATTTATGTTGTCAGTTTTCAAACCTCACTCATAATCCTTTTACATTCTGCTGATTCCCATTTTCTATATAGGTCATATTATAGCATTAGATAAGTCAAAAACATTAAACCAATTTGATCTCTGGACTTTTTTTTTTTTTTAAACGTGTATTCGTGAAAACCATTTCAAAATCACATATCTTTTGATTTAAATGTTGTTAGTACCATTACATCAAATTAAAAGCTTCTGTTACACATTTGTTAATCAAATTAAAGGCTTTCGACCATAAACAATTTTAAACCATATTATAATCATTCAACATTCAAAATTAAAACAGAAACTTATAATTCAATTTAAATTATTTTAACAAATCATTTCACAATTATTACTTTATATTATGCTTAAGACATACGTGGGTCTAGAAAATTTAAGTAACTCTTTATGCCAAATTGAGCAGAATATTTTATCTTGTACACGTACTTAGCTGCTGATGCGTGTAGACTTTGATCAATTAGTGAAGCTTAAATAAAGCCTTTATTACAGCTAAATTTTATGTTGGATTAATAGATGGTTGAAGATTGCATTCCACATGACTTTTATTTATTTTTTTAAATAATACGAATGATTGCAGAGAAGTATCTTAGTCAGTTATTGAGTTTTTTAATTTTCTTTGATAGATATGTCAACACTCACAGGAGTTGTCTTTTACTAACTATTCCTTCTGTTTTCAAAATGACAGATATTTTAACATTTAAAAATTTAATAGTAACTGACGTTTTTAATTTTTAATAAAATATTAAAATTTATTTCAAATTTATTTCAAATAAATTATATCAATCAAATAATTTCAAATAATATTTCAGTAAAATTATTTTAATAAATAACTTATTTTTTCTTTAATATGTATAAATAATATTAAACATAAGTTATTTTGAAATGAAGAAAGTACATTTTACAAATCAATTATACTTACCATTATTTTAAAGACATTGGTTAAGGATGTAAAAGTAAAAAAATAACACAAAAACATTCATTATACGAGAAATAGAGAAAAAAAAATATGTATTAATAATGTAAAATAATTTTATATTATCATTTAATTACAAATAATTATATATAATAAGTTTGTTGATTTTAAAAAAATATCTTAAAAATTATATTAACAGTTATTTGTAATTGATGACGCTATAAAAGTATTTTATACTATTAATACATCATGGTTAATCTCATGAAAATAAGTCTTTTTAACACATGCTATTTAAGCAACTAAAATTTAAGAGAATATTTAATGTTTTTTAACCTATGTGTGATAGGTAGCAAAATCGTTTACAAAATCATCACTAATAAATTTATCGCTTCATTCTACTAAATGATGATACCAAAAAAACAATTGACAAAAAGTAGTGGCTTTTTATGAAAAGTAAATTAAAACAAACTAAAACTTGATACCAAGTTGGTTTGGAGTACATGCTTTTGGACAAAAAACGTTTTAATCTCCTCTGTCCCATAGCATTCTAAATCAATTTTCAATAAAATTACTAGATGTTCTAGAGACATTTTACATCTTGTTCATTTACCTATTTCATATGAATTTGCCAAACAAAGTCTGTTAACTACATAAACAAAATTTGCTGGGAAACTGCTGACTTTTGGTAAGTTTTATTGAATTATGATGTAATAATTGCTAGCAAGTAGCAACAAATATTCCAACCTTCAATATACGCATAGACCATGTAAAGACATCACAAAACTAAAAGTGATATCCCAGATCAGTGAAGTATACCTGATTAGTGTCATGCACACTTCATATCATACTAATGAATTTTGAACATAACACAGCCTTCTCAAAGATTGGCCCAAGCCAATCACAAAACACCATCATCCCCATTGACCGACTTGAACCAATGCATCTGCACTTGAATATTTCCTGCATTGTATTGTTCAGAAACACCTCAAATATCAAAATCATAAATTGATGAACCTATTTACATACTGGCCATATAAGAACAAATTGGAGAGATTCCTCCACAAGTTCCTATAAGCTTCAACAGAGCATTAAAAAAAAAGAGCAAATCTATAAACATTAATCACAGAAGTCCTCAGTCACAAAATTGAGCAATTGAATGCACATAACGAATTGGAAAGATTCATTAGACAAACGCTGACAGTGAAGAATCACATCTTGTCTTGTTTCAGCAAAAGATCCAACTGCTCTAATTTTTATAATTTGTATAGAAATTTTTTTTATTAGAGAAGAAAGATTGCAAATGAAGAAATTGAGGATAATATCCTCGCACACTAACAGTGTAATAGAAGTAATCGCCGCCGTTGCATTCTAGAACTCTTTATATACAGTTGGTAACCTGTTAGACAGTTAGCAAGCTTCTTGTATGCTATATATTTGCCTTGTACTCATTCAGTTAATAATAGAATAAAATACAATTTCATAATTCAATTTCTTTTTCCAATTATATCTTCATACTCAAAAGTCTGATATGGTGTTAAGAGCTTAAGAAGCCTCCACAATGGCTTCTGATCCCACACAACCACCACCCAATTCATCATCTCCATCACAAGCTGCACCTCCACCACCTTTGCGACGTGAGCTGCTCGGTTGCAACCTCTTCTGCCTCACTTTCCATCAAGGCAGCCAACTTTTGCTCCTCATATGGCGGCGAATCCATCTTCTCCTTCACCATGTCTACTTCCTCCAACAGCACCCATTCAATTTTCTTATCCAACAGCAGAAATCAAAGCTCTGTCTAAGAACACATTGATGTCAATCTTGGATGGATTACCACTTGTGTACGAGTCTCTGGTTACTCTCATACATAGCAAATCCAAACTGTTTGATTTCAAAGAAATCAAAGTTCTTCTTTTGTCACATGATCATTGAATTGAGAAGTTCAGATCAGATCCATAAATGAAATTGTCTGCCTAACTTTCACTCGAGTATCAGAAGTTTCAGATTCAACTCCACAAGCAACATGGCAGGTTAACTTCACAGGTTCTCAATACTGAAACATGAAGCCAACTACATGGAGAATCCAGCTCTCTATCACTCCACTGTATGTGCACTGAGTATCTCAGTGACCAGACCTGAACTCAGCTTCTTTAGTGCTAACAAAGTGTACTAATTTATGTTAACCCTTAGCTGAACACTGGAAGGAAGTGAAACAACTTCTTCAATACTTAAAAGGCACTATTGATGCAACCCACTTCCTCTCAGTAACTTATTGCAGACAGAGTTTGAGAGGTGGGGGGGTCTATCACAAGCTTCATGTATGCTATATATTTGCGCTACACTCAATCAGTTAATAATAGAACAAATTACAATTTCAGAATTCGGTTTCTTTTTCCTACTCTCTCTCGATACTCAAACTCTAATACACAAATACAATGATAAACAAATAAAGGTCATCAGTGTAAAATATCCCTTCAATCTCTGCATACTAGTAACGGAAATTCAAAGAAAATCACGGGAAGAACATCAAAGAAAGGCTTTAAAACAATCCTGACCCAAAAATTATTTAAAGGCAATAAATCTATTTTATAGATGATCAAATGGCAATTCAGTAGCTCTAACAGTTGTTTTATCCAATTGGATATAGATGTTCTCGACATGAAGTGTAATAAGACAAATTGTTTGTCTTCAGCGATGCCATTCAAAATGAGGGTTCATTCAAAACTTGCAAGGTCATTATGAAACTACACCATCAGGTTTCTTAGACAAAAGCATACTTAAGCAGAAGAAAATGCACTAACTACCAAGGGACTTCTACATTTATCCAAACCTTCGTAGAAAGCGACCTAAAGCTGAAAATTACATCCTCATGAACCTCTTGTGGAAAGAAACTTCATAGGATAATACCATCTGTAATGTAAAAGCTAAGTGAAGCAAAAACCTAGCACATTGTTCTTGTGCAATCTTTTCAAGGTTATGATGGTCCCCACTATCCAATGGAATTAGCTTCTAATATCTTATGGAATTAGCTAGAGTTAATTCCGAGTAAATAATTTTACACTGTTGGGCAATGGATTTTCATAAACTTCTAACTGAGATATGTAATTGTAAAATCCCAATAATACTGCTTCTAAGTTTTTACGCTGCATTGTGTCTACTTAGGAATGTTATTGCCAATGCAGGCATTACCAACTCAATTTCAGGTCCATGTATCTAAACTTTAGCATGACTGAAACCAAATTCCACTACTCTAATTCTCTTCAATTTCTTTGTCCAGCTATGACAACTTTAGCAAAGTCGTTCAATCCAGCAAATTGCACCATCACACTCACACAAGTGGTGTCAATCCAGTTAACGAAATCATCCATATATTTCAGCAAATAAATTTCAGCAAAATCTTCCATAGCCAACACAGTTAATGAAAAAAACAATGCTACCCGCTCTATACAGAAAAAAAAAGAAGTAAATAATGACATTTTACACTCTTATCCAATAACAAACTATCATATATACTAACGTTGTTGACTTTTACAATAACTATCAAGTCATACTGATTTATGATTTATTAATCTAGTAAAAGAATTTACACTGAAAGTGCACATAAATTAACTAAAAAAGAAAGAAAATAAAATCTTGAAACACAAAATTATTACACACACAAAGGTTCATATGCTAACTCACCTCAAACAGAAGGGACCAAGCTAAACATGGAAATCAGAACACTTGTAGCACAGGTCTTTTCCCAAGCCTCTTGATCTCTCTATCCATTTTCCCAGTAAGCATCAACCCAAACATCTTGAAATCACACAAGAGTGACCAAAAGGGGTGTCCAAAAGTGGCAGGAACATTCCCTTCCACAAAGAAGTGGCTGTACCAGGCACATCCATACCCAGAAAAGGGCACAAAGAACAAAAACCACCAGCTGAAGAAAACTGAACAGAACAAGAAGAAAATACTAAAGAGCGTTCCCACAAAGTGCCACCTCCTCGTGGTAGGCTTCGAATGCTGATTCACGTAAAAGGCCCAGAAATCCTCCAAGCTCCTGAAATTCATGGCTTTCAGAAAAGCATAGGCAAAAAAATCAGATTTTGATGAGAACACTGTTGGGGAAAGAGGTGAAAATAAGTGGGGGTGTGAGTTTGAAGGGATTGGATGAAAGAGATGAAGAGGGTGTTTCCTGAAAGTGAGGATTTGGAAGCAAAGTGTTAATGAGGTGTTGGACTGGTAGGGATAGTGGGGACCACAGAAGGGAGGGATCAGAGATTGTGTTGTGTTGGAAGTTGTGAGGTTGTTAAGGAGAAGCAGGACTGGTTTGTTGTTGTGTTGGACTTGCATACCAATGTTGATTGTTGAAGTGGGAAATAGATTCAGTGCACTTGCAAATCACAACATTCATGCAGTTAATGTTTTATTATTGTTAGATGAAGATTGGACGGTTCAGATTTTAAATGTTATAAATCTGATTTATAAAAATAAAATATGAATCATTTGATTTTTATCTAGTGGTTATGATTTGATTACCGTGTGAATGCGTGCTTGTGCCGAATGCAGGCAATTTGGGTATACTTCCACGTCAAGCTTGCCCTCATCTATTGCAGTTTACCCTTTCACCCTCCTTTATTTCATTTTTTTTATTCTCTTTTGTATCATTGTATGGTTGTTTTTGTTAGTTTTGAAAAAATTGTAGGGAAAAACCAAAAAGGAGAATAGGACACCTCACATGGTTCTTATCTTCTATTTTTATTTTTTTTCTTTACACTTAAGAACGTTTAAGTACGATGGTTTTATTCATTTTTTTTAAATTTATCCACCAATTTCAATTAAATTAATTCAATTAAAATCATGTCAATTTAGTTTGAGTTATTAGATTAAATTAAAACATTACATTTTTAGGTTTTTATTTTTACATATTTTTATACAAAATTTTGAATTTATATTATTGAAAATAAAATAAAAAAACAGGATATTTTAATAACTTTAGGTAATAAGTAAACAGTTTAATCATGGTGCACGGTCTCAATGCGAATCACTTTTACACTATCAATAAATTATGAATTATTATTATTATAACTTTTAACATAATTATTATAAAAATTAACAAATTCTAATATATATTATTTATAATTTAATATTAATATAAAATTATTTTATATTATTAATATAAAATTTATT
>JAMLFT010001497.1:0-30498 GCA_026544285.1 Pachyrhizus erosus
AGTAATTTATTATATACATTATTTATAATAACTTATAAAAATAAATTAAAAATCATTAAAATAAACTTGTGTATCAAATAAAATTATAGTTTAATTATATAAACTTTTTGAGTGTCTTATCAAATATACTCTATAAATTTAAATATTTTATTATTATTAATTAATAAAAAGTTATGTTAAATACAAGATTTAAAATAATTATAAAAAATTAACATTTTTATTATATATATTAATTTGTGATTGAATTATAATGTAATAATTATTTATATTATAAGTGTACTCTAATTAAATTTTTGTTACTTTTTAATTTTTATAATATTTTTTTAAAAGAAAAGTATGATGTGAATGTGATATTTTAAAATGCTCCTTTTTTGTGATGTTTAACAGCGAGATTTGTTGTTTGTATGCTTGTAATTTTTTTAAAAATTTTATTTTTGGTAAAGATACTTCTAGTTTAGTTTGAATTGATTTTTATATGTAGAATCATTTACTTTAATTATAAAAATATAATGTAATTTTGATTAATATTTATTTGAATTTTTTTAATTTAATATGATTAAAAATGATTTAAATTAGATTTAATTATTCAATTCTTATATTTATATTTTTAAACAACTTTGATTAAATAAATTTATTTTATTTATTCTTCTATATTTTTTGGCATTGATTTATTCTTCTATATGTTTTCGTTGAAGCTTATATTTTATATGAAAATATAATTATAATATGTTCATTAATTGTCATTATTTAAGATGTTATATTTGTGGGGAAAATTGTATTATATTTACAGAGTTAAACATGCATTGTAGCATAGGTTCTAGGCTACAAAAATATGTGTTTAATCTTATTGATAAGTGTATATGATGTGAATGTAATATTTTAAAAAGCTCCTTTTTATTATATTAACGATGAGATTTGTTGTTTCTAAGTTTGTAATTTAGTTTGAATTGATTTTTAGATGTACTTTAATTATAAAAATATATTGTAATTTGATTTAGATTGACTTGAATACAATATTAAATTTAATTTAGTTTAATCTGATTAAAAATGGTTTTAATTAGATTAAATTATTCAATTATTTTATTTTTTTTATTTTATTTATTCTTCTATATTTTTTTCGTTGAAACTTATTTTTTATATGAAATGTAAAAAATATATAATAAAGGAAAATATGAAATATAAAAATTATAATATTCTTTCAATCAATGTTTATAATTCAAGAAGTAGAAATAAAGTTTATATAGAAAACAAAATTCAAAATATATGTACCTTTATGAAACGTCTTTTTTTTTTATTTGTATATTATTTTTATGAAATGTCTTATATAATGTTTCCTCATACATATAAATTAGCACATTAAAAATAATAATTAAAATAATGTTTTCTAATACATATAAATTGCTTCGAACTGAGGACTTGAAGTTTGAGAATTATACTCCAAACCATAAAACTTGTGTTTGATTTCACGTAAATCACGTTTATTGTGCTTTGAAACGAATAATACGTGTAAATCAAACACACATCAAGTCTAATGAATATAAATTAGCACATTAGAAATAGTAACTAATATAATGTTTCCTATTACATATAAATTAGTAAATTAAAAATAATAGCACATAGTGTTATTTAATTAATGAAGATATTAACTTCAAATTATTTTTCATCTCAATTTGATAATTTACTTCCGTGACTAAAAATAAAAAAAGAATATATGTACTAATATTTTTAAAATATTTTTTATATTATTATCTAATAATAGATTATCATATATTAAAATTCTAATTGACTTTTATACTATTTATTTTAACACTTAAATTCATTTCAACAGTAATTTAATTGATTGACCATTTAATATTTTTACTTTAACAATGCATTAAAATTAAAGGTTTAAATATAAATTTGTCCTCTAAAAAATAAATTTTTTTATTTTGTCTTTTAGATTTTTTGTTTTAATTTTTATTAAAAATTAATTTTTTGATTTTAGTTTTTATTGTAATTTAAATAATGATTTAATAGTCATATTGATAATTTTTTTTTGTTAAATAATGATGTGATTTTTTCAAATTATGTTTTTAAATTTTTATTAGTTAGTTTAACATCATTAACTTTTTAAATAGATAGATATTTAAAAATACAGTTTAATGAAAAAATTACACTTGATTGTTCTATTATACTCTTTAAAAACATGGGTAACTAGATTATCAAAGTCACTATTACAATATTGATAAAATTATTGTTATAATATTATTTAATGTTGTTACTTGATAACATGAACTAAAACAAAAATAAATCTTTAAAGGATTAAAAAAATTCTAAATGACCAAAATTAAAAAGACCCTTTTTTTATAGACCAATTTGATATTTAAGGAAAAATTAAACTCCTAAAACTATATATGGAAACAAAAAGAAAATGTGTTTAAAAGGCATAATAACATTAATAAGAGAGAAAAAAAAAAAGATAAATAAGAAAAAAAAGGTGTGTAGTGAGAGAAGAATCAAGTTATCTTAGATATATAATTAGTCTATTCATAAGAGAAGATGAGAACATATGAAAAATATAACATATTCTTTCCTTTGTTTAGACTATTAATCATTAGTCAAAAATTTTGACTTTAACACTAATATTTTAACAAGTCCAATAAATCTTAGAATAGTCATAATTCTAAGAAAATTATTTCTCATTTTTTTCGTTAGATACAAGAAAATAAACAGTGCAAATAAAGAATAATCCTTTTAGAGTAATTTGACCTCTCCTTTTATATATACACATATATTCTTAAATAATATTTTATTTTTTATAAAATAAAGTATTTTTTATTTTAGTTCTTTAATTTTTTTTCTTTTAATTTTTTAAAAATTTAAATTTTTTATTTTAATTTTTACCATTAAGTACCAACATTAATTGATGACATAAAAATGACGTTGATAGTATATTAATTTGTTAAGTTATCAATAAATTTAAAAGGATAGCCTCATAATTTTTTTAATAAATTATGTTTTTAAATTACTTGTTAACTAATAATATTATTAATTATTTTAAACAAATAAAAAAATATAATTTATCAAAAAATATATATATAGTTACCATATTAGACATCTTAATAACATAACATGTCAATAAAATATTAACGTCACATTTACATCATAGTTTATCGTTAATACTAGATAATAAAAATTAAAATCAAACTCTACACACTAAATAATGTTTTGTTGGTTTAATCAATTAAAGTTATGTCAACTAAATTTTGATGAATTTTGACCAATGATAACTCGTTTGAAATGATGTAACCATAAAATGATTTAGATATTTTGCACACATTATGTCCACAGTCCACACATTCCTCGAGCACAACAAAAATACCAGAAAAATGTTAAAACATTTTAAACTTTAAATTGTTGTCGAGGAGAAAAAAAAAAACATGAGATATGATGCAACTAACATTACATTGCTTAAATTTTGAGGAAGTAAAAAAAAATAGAAAGTAACAAAATTCATATCAAACAAATAGTAAACTATGATTGAAACCATTTCCTAAGCTGTTTGGATGATTTTTTATCTCCATCATTCTCTTGGGAACCCTTGTGTGAGAACTTGGATCTATATTGTTCTATAAGCAGATCAAGCTTATCTACTACGTCCTTCCCTACTGAACCTTTATTCTTCTTTGGCTGTTTCTTAGAAACCTTTTGGCCTGCTTCTTGTTCTTGGTTTTGCATCTTTCTTTTTCTAAACCCAAAATCATCGTTGTTTCCCGATTTTCTTCCATTATTGTCAGTGGCAGTGTTTTGACCTTCAAGTGATGCACCACTATTGTTCTGGTAATTTTGGTTATTCTTAGACTTCATGGACAAGGCTTCTGGATTTTCTTTCAGTGCCCTTTTACTCTTATTGTTGCCTTTCTGTCTTTTGGATTTGTGTCCTTGTGGGGATTTTCCTTTTGCCAATGTACCACCTAATTCACCATTTGTATTCAGTACTGTTTCCTTTGCTGGTTCATCGTGCTCTTGAGATTTTCGTTTTCTGTCCTTTGCAGGTTTGTGATCTTCTGCCGTGCCAGGTTTATCATTTTCCATCGCATTGTTGTCATCCTGAGGAGCCGGCTGCTGAGATTGTAGCTTTGCTTTCCGAAGTTTAAGTGTTTGAACATTATCAAGAGCAAACTCCACGATCGGTCGATGTTCCGGACCAAAAGTTTCTGTAGTCAATGAAAGACAACGTTAAATTAAACAGAAATGAGGATACAAGATACTCTACTCTCACTTCCATAGATAAGAAATGGTTGTCACCAGGATTATTATTAAGAACTCTCAGAGCCACAAGGGCATGCTGATGCTCCAAAAATTCAACAAAGGCAACTCCCCGTGAATAGCGTTCTTCAGCAGTCTTTCCTTTCTTTTCATTTTTCAAAAACTTTATCTGCAGAGTATACATATAATGTTAAAATATAAAACGACGTTCTCAAAGCTTTAGAGAAACAATAATTGATAAATTCAAGTCATGATCTATGTAACCAACCTGCCGAATTACAGGTTTTTGTTTGGTAGCTCTAGAGATAACTGCATCAATACAAAGCTTCTTGAGTTCTTTCTCATTCATTGACTTGGGTAAGTTGTAGATAACGAGTCTAGTTCTTGAAACATGAAAATTTGGAGATTGAAGCTTTGTCTTCTTTTTCCTTTCCAACCTATGAAATTTCCATAAATAATGTTAAAACACTAACACCAGCTGAAGGTATTACAATTAAGCAGGAATAATATTTATACCCCCACATCTGGAAGATCAAGCGCAACATAAAATAGTACAATCAGAAGATAATATTAGGAACAGTAATGATATTTGAAAATGGGTAGTGGATTTATGGCTCATATTTATTTTGTTTGTGGGTATATTGAAAAATGGATTCTGGAAGAATTATCATTTGTGTTAGAAATTAACTTTTTAGCTTTTTAAGAGACGACTTTTTCTTGTCCTCTTGTTATTTTTCTCAACAGCTAAGCATGAAAAGTAAAAGGAAAACAAGGAGAATAAAAACAATTACCTTTTGTTCTCTCCTAAAGTTAAAATGAGGGTAAATACAGCACAGACCAACAAATCATTGCCACAATATTAGAAGAAATAAAAAGAAAACCATAATTGTCCACAACTAAACACAAACCCGTTGGCTTGTCCCTCAACCCTCAAATGCAGCATAGTGTAGTCTACAACCATGACAGTTGTAGATTAAAGAATAGTTACTCAAGTGCAACCCACAATAAGTATAACCAACATGATAGATGTGAGCTAAAATTATAATGCCACTAGCACTCCAAACCACAAAATACTCACTCTTGGCGTTTTAACATATCATTGGCTGAAACCCCTTCAGCAGCTGTAGTTCCCTCAATAATAAGCCCCTCCTATTACAATTCAGTAGTAGAATACAGATGTTAGTCCAATTGCATATCAGCTTCAACAGCCTGCTCAAGAGTTACAAAGGAGAAAACAAACCTTTGCCAAGTAAAGATTCCGGTGGTCATGAACCTCATTTTTTGCTTTCTCCAGTTCCTTTTCATGTGCTGATTTCTTATCCAAAGCCTTTAAGACTTTCAATGGTCTACCCTTCAGCAAAATACCCATCCCAGAAGCAGCACTAGCAGCTGAAATTGCAGTATTAGCTGCTTCTACAGTTTTAAATTTTAGAAAACCAGTCCCTCTTGGTCGCCTGCATTGAGTAAAAGAAGAAAATGAATAATGCCCTGTGAAATGCAGACGCAGAAAAAAGAACACTCTAGGACATACTTGGTAACTTGGTGGAGAACAGGAACAAAGTATTCTACTTCCCCAAATCCAGAAAATCGTTGCTTCACTTCTTCATTATCACATTCAAATGGAAGATTACTTATAAAAACAGTTCTCTGCAAATCATCTTCTTCTGTTCCCTTGGGATCTGACAAGTTGTTTCTGCTGGAAATTTCAGGCCCGGAAACACCAGAAACCTTTTCAGACTCATTAGATGCTTTTCCATCTGCATCTTTGACAATTTCATTGGATCTCAGCTCATTGTTTTCCTTGTACAACATAGAATTGTTGCTTACAGATGTTCCTTTGCTCGAGGATGTTAGCAAGTTATTAAGAACCTTTCTTGCAATGTCTGCTTCCTTATCAAAATTATCTTCAGGAGTATCTTCTTCCTCCATGGCACTAGAGTAGTCTGTATCACTATCATCTCCTTGACCAGATTTTTTATCAAGAAGCTCGAAATCTTCATCAGCACTATCCTCATCACTCATGTTTTGTTGTCCTACAGAAATCGTAAGGAATGTCTTGTTTAGATAGTTCAGATTCATAATGAAGGATTTTAGCATACTAAAATAAATAGGACAAAGATAAAGAGTGAGACTTGTGTAAAGCCCCAATAGTGTATTTGAAAACTAGAATAATAATGAAAAGTTTCTCAACTAATAACATGTATAGCATAACACTCAATGACCCAATACTTCAAATGTTATATATTAGTAGTCCGTGAAGAAACAGGCTCAAACTTCTCTATATAAATTCATCAGCTTTAATAGTATACCCAACTAAAGCATTAAAAGGGAAATACACACAATCTACCAGGGAAATTTCAAAGGCTACAAAAAGAAGCAATGAACTTTGACCTCAACACAGACATAGTTACCAAAGCCAAATCTTTGGTCTTAAATTTTGAAATTTCAGAAAATGCTGCCATCCTATGTTCTCCAAAAAATTTTATAACTAGTTAAGTTTGTAACAACTCAGCAGCCTGGCTCCAATTGATTAGCCACTAATAATTCATTAAAGTTTAGAACAACAAAAAAGAATTCTATAAGAAACACATAAGCAGTTACTCTCTAAGTGTAGTAAAGAGTGAGCTACATAAAAAGGAGCTAGCTTTCTATTCCACAAATCTACCCAGCAGCTGACTAGCATAACGGTGAAAATGAGGTTAAACCCAAATCTACCCAAACAGGTGAACAGTGGTGAGACTAATCCCAATTTCTATTTCAGCAGTAGAGCACTTATAACCAACATGTTTTAGCATACTCTACTTGATTAAAATATAGATAACTAACCTTGCTTGCAAAAAGTTTTTCAAATAGTAATACTAGTATCTTATAAAAATGGTACTATGAAATAATTGGTAATAAAGGAGAGCACTTCATTCCCTTCAACTGATTATGCAATCCACCTCAAGTATTAAGCAATGCAGGGCAAGCAACAACATCAAACCTACTTAATTTTTAAATTAAGATACATAAGATTGAAAATATGAAACCTACATAACTTCACTCAAGTCAAATATAGATAAGAGTGGCTGATGGCAGTACCATTTTCACTCAAGATAAAAATTACCTTCCTCTGAGGCAAGAGCATCATTTGTATCACTGCTAAATAACTTTTTTGGAACAGCCCAATCAACAGCTATGAGTCGTTTTGCAAACTTTGATCCATTGAGCTTTTGAATGGCCTGAAACAGAAACAGGAAGCTTATATGCAGGTTATTTCAGAACACAACACTAGAAGTAAAGTAAAACCTTGGTAACAGTTCATACATTTTCTGCATCTTGCTTGCAGGTGAATTTTACAAATGCAAAACCCTTAGAAAGACTGCAAACAGGAAAAGAGGGGAAAAGAAAAACAGTTTAAGAAAGCATTATGTATAATAGCATATTGAAACTCTTGAAGTCAAGGAAAGAGGAACTTGCCCTGTGTCTGACTTTTGTGGAATAAATACATCCCACACATACCCTGCAGATGAAAACATATCTCTTATTTCATTATCTTTCGCCTGCATTCAAGTTTAGTCAACTAGTCAGACATCAAGGCCTCCAAACAATATTTATTTCATGTTTTTTAACTCTATACATCAAACCTTGAAAGGAAGGTTTCTGACTATAAGTTTCCATTTCTGAGTCTTGGAGCCCTGACCCATACACAGCAGAAAATTGTTAAGAAACTAATATCTCAGTCATAATCGTACCCAGTAAAGAGGGAAGTTAACTTCACCTACAAACAATTGAAAATCAATAGAAGAAAAACATAAAATAAAGCATAAACACAATGAAGTGTATCTTCCACCACCTAAAAGATTATTAGATGATTCTGATAAAGTACAGTCTACAGTTACTAAATGCATTCCAACCCGGCAGAAAACTGTCTTCCAAATCTATATATAGACTTTCAAATGGTGGGCAAAAATTTTACATAACTCCTACTTCAAAGAACAGATCGTCACGTGTCAGAGTTAGACACTCAGAAATGGAGACAACAATTAAGAAAATACTTTTCTATACAAACATGCAAAACAAAGACTAAAACTAAACCCAAATGAAAATCCTCTCAAGTCTCAAGGAGCACATATAAAAAATTCTCATTATGTAACTTCTTTTATATTAAGACAATGCATGCCATATTGTCATGATTAATGGCAGAAAGAACTTACAGCTACTAATGACTTTTTCGTAAAAAAAAAACAAAAAATTAAGAGAATGGGTTTCGACAAACTCAGATTTTAGAAAATGAATAACACATTCAATAACAATACCATGGAATACAAATTTTACAACATAAAAGCAAACAATTAGATTTTATGAATAAAAAAATAACATTTCTTCTCAGCTAGCAGTTATTCATATACAAATGACGCTTTTCTGGAGAATGATGATATTATACTGACTCTGGTGAGTTCTATGACAAGCACTTTACCTCTCCACCCAATTGGCGTGCCCAAACAGTTCCCCGTCCTATCTCCTTTTTATGTAATGTTGCAACAGAAGCTCGAGCTGATTTTACGCTTGTATAAAGTACAGCCGAAGCATCCATAGTACAGCCATCTTGCATGAGACCTGGAAATATTCCATAATGAACTCCACCATAGTACCATTCCAATCCAAACAGTATAAAGAATATTTAAATAAGTAATACAATGGATTTTATCTTGTTGAACAAACATTCTAGGTGGAAAGCCATCTCTGACAATTTCAGTGGAAGAACAAACTTCAACATCCTTATCAATGCTCAATATGATTGCATGGGATAAAATACAACTATGTTTCTTTAAAATATGAAAAGGGTTCAGCATTAAAACAATAATATTGACAATTAACCAAGCACTCAGAAAAGTACAAGACAGGAGCAAATCTAAATTAGAATCAGCACACACTAACCACAAGTTTGACTTTACACCAAGTACAAAACAGTGGTAACATCTGACCCAAAAAGAACATGAATACAGCCTACTATAATTATTCAACAAAAAAGATCTTTTTATATCTCTTTTTAAATATGACTGACATATCACACTATTAAATAAAGAATAAAACTTATTTATCTGTATTATATATCACAGGCTGAAAAGATCAAATTCACAGTTACCATGTTGCTCAAGATCTTTTCTTGATAGAGGGTACTTAATAGAACACACAGTGCCAATCTCTCTGGCTTGGTGGTGAACTTCTTCAGCCACATTAGAATTTATGAGACCACCAAATATAACAGTTCTAGCAACCCTGTCAAGAGAAAAAAATACATTTTAGGAACAAGACATACATTCAAACATAAGATCTATAACTTGGAATCTGATCATCTCATTAGTCATTTCCACTTAATCATGACCATGTTAGAATCAGCTTCCAAGGATTATCTTTTATTTCTCTGGTAACTAACTGATTTGAAAAAGCTGGATTAATTTCAATTACAGAAAAGGAGAGAAGAGTAAAAACCTCTGCTTTTCTGAGCAACCACCCTCATCTGCTACATCATTACAAAGAGCTGATTTTTTCGTTTCCACAGCTTTCCTTGAGTTTTTTTGTTTACTTGTAATTTGTACTTCTAGACAAGAAGAAAAAAAATATAGATACACAAATAAGCAGCTAATAAAAACAATTGTATAAAGAAATTCTCAACCTTCTTCCTTCAAAACTGAATCATGCTTCTCAGCTCCAGGTAATTTGCCATCTTCATCATCATCTTTTGACTCCGTGAGATCATCTGTCTTGCTCTCTATTACATCACAAAAGAAAGATGGAGAAGATAAAACAAAGGAAGAAGAATATTGACAAGGTTAAAACCATTTGCACATCTCAGACACTTTGTTTTATTAAAATATCATAGTATGCTGAACCAAAATTAGAGAGCAGCATCAACCTTGATTTGGTTTTGCTTGTCGTTCTTTGCGGGGAGGACGAGGCATTGCATGCTTCACTACAATTTTCCGGCCTCCAACAGATGAACCATTCTTTTTCTCAATAGCACGATTAGCATCTTCCTCAACAGCACTGAAAATGGTAACAATTAATACCAAACTATGCTAAGTCACAAATTCTAATTCTAATAAGCAGGAAAGAGAGGAGTCACATCTTTAAATACAGAGTCAGCCCACAAATTATAATTGTAGATTAATTTACCAATTACCACAACAACACCCAGTTACACAGCACAGTCACCTTCAAAAGAAGACAGCTTCATATCATTGAAGAAGACAAGTCTGAAAAAAGTTTATCCTTCGATATCCTCTTAAGTGATTTTCATAAACCAGTGTTTCAAGTTTTGTTAGCAACTTCATGGCAAGATCATGGAGGTTTACTGAGATAAAATAGCTGAAGAGCATATAGTAATCCATACTGTGTTTGAGGATATTTCAACATCCATACAACCAGAGTGCATTTTCCAAAAAAGGGAAACGTTCACTAGGTTACTGAGTATTCATACTTAAATGATAGTTTTAGTTCAACAAGTCCATAGTCAAAGCGTAAGCAAGAAACCAGATCAAAAGAACTGGTGAGAACACTAACATAAGCTAAAACTGGGAATTCAATATCTGGTCAACATGAAAGCAAGAGAATAGAGACATAGTACACTAACAACTGGTAGTGGTAAGACAACCAAACAATCAAAGACAATGACAACAACTTAAACATTTGTAGGGAAAAAATAAACTCACAATTGGACATAACCGAAACCACGATGCTGAGCTGACCCTGTGGATCATTAAGCAAAGGTAAAGATGTTAAAAATATAAAGAGCAAAATATATTATATACTTTACTTGTATACTCAGCCTCCACATACATAATTTATGTGTCCTCGAATTAATATAAATCAGTTACTAGCTGCAATTGCAACACAATACTATTACAGTAACATCCGACACAAAGAACACCAAAGTGAACCCAACATAAAGATGAATTGAACCGTGGTAGTATTAATAACAACAATACTACTCAACTCAGATTACATGCTTTAACTGGGCAATGAAACATGATGCAACAGAATTATCTCATTCTCACTTATAACTACTTCTGTCCATTAAAACACAACAGCCACCAAGTGTTCAAAAGGCTAGAGAGCAGCGGTTACCCTCCCAATAAAACAAACCGCAAAATACATTAAATTTCATAAATTTTAACAAAATAGTCCAGAAAATATATGCATACAAAATGATTTCATCCCTTAATCCTCACCTTTTTGTGTGACCATGAAGCAACGCCTGACAGGTCCAACCTCACTGAACGTCTCCTCCAACTGATTTTTTTTTTTTTTTTGCAAAAAAATTTTAAAAAATCATTAGAATAATAAAAAGAAAACACTTCTAACCAATAAAAAAAACCTGTAGAAGACAGAAAAATAATGAATACCTGAGAATTGGAAAAGGAATAGGGCAAGTTGGATACAAAAAGAGTTGAGGGGCAATGCTCTTTGCCTCCATTTTCCTTCACTTTGTTCTTCTTTCCCATCTCTTCTTCTTCTTTTCTCAACCAAAATTTCTTCTATCTGTGAAGGATGAGTTTCTATTCAGCATTAGACACTGCTCACTAGTTCATTCAAATTCCCGAAAAGGAAAAAATAAAAATAAAAATAAAATTTTCGTAGCGGCCACCTGAAGCAGAGAGAGGAGTTGCGTTTGGGCTTTGTTTGTTCTAACGTTTTAGGGGTTGTAATTTGCATAGGCTGCAGCGTTTTGATTTCCTACGCACGGTATATGTGTCCAGCTATATTTTAGACCATTGGATGCATTTATACGGTTAAGATTAAAAGTTAAAAATATTACTCTTAAAATAAATCTCAACCGTTGAATGGAAACGATAGGTGAAATTCACAGCACCTGAAATACGCAGGAGAGATTCATCCAACGCTCAATGTTTGTTGGCGTTAACTTTTAATCTCGACCATAGGATGCATCTGACGGTCTATAACGTTGCTTGAAAGGAGCACTTGCAGGAGACAATACGGATCCGTGATGTAGTCCAGGGTTTTTTACTTTTGCCCAACCCCTAATTCCGTTGGGGGAAAATAATAAGCTTAATTTATGTTTTGTAAGAGGAAAAAACAAATAAAAATATGTATTTTAAATAAATAGAAAATAGAGAAAAAATAAAAAATAATTTCTTAACATAATTTATCAGTATAATAAAAAGACATTTTTATTTGGTTTACTCTTTTTAAGATTTTAAGTGAATCAATTCTGTTATTATATTTCATTCTCTTAGGTTAGTTGCATTAATAACAAAATCTTCATATCAATTATGTATAAAAAAATTTAATTTCAAAAATTAAAAATACAGACATATGACTAATCAATATATTATCTTTAAGTAATTTTTTTAAATATTATATATGATAAAAATAACTGTTTAAACCCTTTTATATCAATTGATTATCAATAAATAGATATATAAAAAAGAGTTAAGAAAAATTTATAATAACTTTGATAAACATGTTGGGAAAGTTAATTTGCAGTAAGGTAATGGAAGTTAAAAAAACTTTTCTTAAATTCATGGTTGAAACATATTAGAGTGGACAATTTAATTTAAATTAATATGATTTTTATAAGATTAGTTCCAATAGAGAACTTTAGTCTCATAATAAAATTTAAAAACAAAAAATAAAAAAAAATATTTAAAAAGGTATTTTGTTTTTTTGTAGATATAAGGAGATTTATAATAATTTGTACATCCTATTCAACTTATTAAATTAAACTTTTTTAGTATTTGAAAAGACATTGGAAATGAGTAGAATGGAATTAAAATGTACTAGAAATTTTTGAAAAAGATATGTCATCACACAAATAAATTAAGGCTTGTTTGTTAAAAAAATTAGGATGGACAAGTCGATGTCATGAGAGGAGAATGATGAAACCAAAAAGCAAAATGGGTGAATTAGGAGTAAATGATTATGGTAGAGAAATGGGCAGGCATAGGGCCATTTACATCATATCCTTCACCTTTCTCATTTTTTGGCTTTTTTTTTTTTCATTTAGTGTTGGTGATACTTTTGTTGCATGGTATTAATGCATCTTGATGGTAGGAGCTCTTATACATGAGTAGTACCATAGTGAACTTATGACATTGGTGTCATCAACGACTTATGGTCCTTTAGCATGGAGAACAATGGGATTAGGTAAAACCTCAAGGTGTGGTGGTTTGATGTGGGTTTATTGGTTGATGGATGACGGTGTTTTAATGACCTAAGATTTTAATGGTTGCAAGTAGGGATGCTAATGGGGTGAGACAAGCATGAATAACAGTTACCCACCTTACTAAACAAAATGCTTGTCCCATTACCCACTGATTACCTATTTATAAAATGACTACATAATGATGTTGATTGTTAGCTTTTGTATATGTGTGATTGTCACTATTGTCATTGCTATGATATTGTCGTTGTTGTCATTATAACTGTTGTTGTTGTCACTATCATCATTATTGACTATCACCCCAATTGCAACCACCACCGTAATCACCGTCATCATTATCATTGTAATCATTGCCACCACCATGATTGTTGTTGTTGTCACTAATATTGCTGCCACCAATGTGGTGATGATGAACTAATGATAATTGGAATATGTTAGAAGATCATAATTAAAATATCATAAAGATTTGATTTTTGTTTGATAAATCTTTTAAAGATTTGTTGGTTACATGAGATTTTAATTTGAATTTTAAATATTTTAATTTGAGTTTTTCATTTTAATTCAATGATTGAGATTAATCATTTTTATTCTCACATAAGAAGGTCATGCTCATGTGATATGCCTCCAATATATATATATATATATATATATATATATGTATGTATGATGTTAGGTAATTTAATATTAGCAAGTACCCATATATATGGATACCATGATACTTGTCCATATCCTATTAACAAGCAGGTAGACGATAAAGAAATGCTTGTATTGTTACTAGTAGGAACCCATTTAAGTTATCCATTTTTTATCCATGACAAATTTGATCTATGAATATTCATGAGTGTGAATATTTTTGTTATTCATAGGTGTGAGAGTTGTTGTAGTTTAATGGTTTTGGAAGGTGATGGGTTAAGCTATGAATTCATGGTTTTGGTTTAGTCTAGTTGACAAAAAACTAGAAAAGCATAAGGCGAATTGCTCCTTCCATCATGTTGGTTTGGATTTGTAATGTTTAAAATTTGAGAACCTAAAGGTTGAACAAAACAATGTTTGTGGAATAACCTATACTTACTTACACCCTGGTTTATGAAAATGCCCTTGGTTAATGTTAGTAAAAACATCCTTTGTTGATGTTGGTTGGAAAATATCTCGATCGATTGAAAATTGTCCAAGTTGAGGTTGGCAAAAAATAGTCTCAAGTAAGGGCTCTTGAAAACAATCTCAACTAAAAACAATTGTGGCTAAGGTTGGTTGTCGGTAGAAAAATGCCCTAGTTGAGGTTAACAAAAGAATGACTCAATCAATATCAATCGAAAAATGTCCTAGTTATGGTCGATTGAAAACAATCTCGATAAAAGTCAACCAAAAATAACCATGACCTAAGTTGAGAAAAAACATCCCTAACTGAGTGGGTAAAAAAAATAACTCGATTGAGGTTAACTAAAAAATACCTTAGTTAAAGTTGGTCATATTTGTTGTATTTCTTTCTCTCTAGGCTTGGGTTAGGGTTTGGCTTTGGAACAATATATGCTTGGACAAACTTTAGGAAATTACTTGATACACCCATTTTATTGCTTGATACACTCTATAATTAAAAATTGAGATCTCAAATGGATGTAAATGTCTTTATTACCTATACTACAATCCTTCCTTTCTCTCAGCTAACCTTAAATATAATTACAGATTAAATAATTCATAATGTATATGTTATTATGAATTGTTTAATTCATAATTGTATTAGAAGGTTAATAGATTAGAAAATCTATAACTCTTCTAATATAATTATGTATTAAGCAATTCATAACAACATACACATTATGAATTGCTCAACTCATAAATTTATTAAAATAATTATGAAATACTTGATTTTTAAGTTTTGAAATACAAATACAGATTGAATAATCCATAATAGCATATACATTATGGATTGATCAATTTGTAATTGTATTAAAAGAATTACGAATTAGTCATTATGTAATTATTATTAGATAATTACAAATTTAACAATTTGGAATATATATGCTTTATAGATTACTTAGTTTATAACTATGTAATAAAAAAAAAAAGCTCATCAAATGTTAACTTTAAATAATATTCTTATTGTTTATAGAGGAAGTAGGACGATAAAATAAACTTACTAACACCTTTAAAAACGCAAAGTGAAAGCTTCATGAAAGTAAAGACACAAACAATAGAGACATAGTTGACAAAAGGAGGAGAACAAAAAAGAACAATGACACCTATTAGAGGCATAATGACTAAATAGGGTCACAGTTAATAAATGATGCAAAAGAATTAAAATATGAACAAAGAAGTTGAAAAAAACATTACATATTATTAAGTTAGAATAAATAAAAATATTTTAAAAATATTTACAATTATGAGTACATTAAATAATTACAGAAACTTCAAATCTGCATCACCCATGCGGAGTTCAATTAAAGGGTATGCTTTTTGCACTTCATTGTACAAATTTCGGAAGTTTATTTATTGCACATTTTGGAAATAAAACTTATGGAAGTCTATTTGTATATTTCGGAATTAAACTTTTAAAAGTCTATTTGTAACACATTTCAAAAGTTCATTTATATACTCTAAAATTAAACTTTTGAAAATGCATTTGTTACAAATTATAGAATTAAAATTCAAAATTTACAATAGACTTCCGAAATTTTATTTTTGACATGTATAACAAATAGACTTCCAAAATAGTTTAATTATAGAATATTCAATCAGACATCTAGAAATTTATTTCCAATGTTTAACAAATAGACTCACGAAAGTGTAACAAATAATATGTTTTAATTTACATATTTCAAGAATTTAAATTTTGGAAGTGTTATATATTTCTAGAATTTAAATAGAAAAATTCATTGTTTTTTCATAATTTCAAAATTTAAATTAACCAGACTTCATTGATAAGGTTATTATTGCAAAAAAAAAAAGTACAATAGAATAAAATTAAATTGAGGAGCTGTGAGTAACAAAAATAGGGATGATTAACAGTCTCCTTAATTACATATTAATGATTCTAAATTAATTTTACATATTTATTTTTAAAAAAATATTTTAATTGAAAAATCCAATTAAGTCTAACTCATCTTAATTGGATTATCAATATTTATTGATACAAGTGATAACGACTTATGTTTCTTAATTAAATAGTTCAAGATTCAAATCTTATCTTTAAATATAAAATAAATTATGTTAATAGAAAAATATCTATTTTGTATACACTTATCATTATTTTTTTGTGATGTAAAATTTATCCCTTATCACTCATGGTAATTTTGTCATTCATCCAAGTAAGCTGGTGTTACTATCCATAACTCTTGCCCAACCAACTAATTCACAAACAATAAAAAAAAAACGAAACACATAAATAATTCCATCTTCACTTTAATTTGAACCTGAAACGAAGAACAAAATGGAACCAAAAACAAATCAAACTTTGGTTTTCCTCCTTATTCTGATTTAGGTTCATACTTATTATTCTTTTTAGGCTGAAACAATAGAACAATATTTTTAGTAGTGCAAACTCTTCTTTCCAATTTGTTAGTAATCAAATATTTCGCAACAACATGCCTTCTGATTAATTGCATAAACTACCGTCCATAATCTACCCTAACTGAAGAAGCTTAAGGCTTATTTAAGTGGTAGTGACTTGGAGTATTGCTAGCATATTAATGTCTTAATTCCAAATTTCCAATGATTATCGTTAGCTATAAATTTGTTTGTGTGCTTATATCTTTGTTCCAATAATTAATCGTCGACTGCAATAAACTTGTTTGTGTGTTCATGTCTTCGTTCCGATAATCATATTCATCAATTAACTTGTTTCTGTGTTCGTCTTTTCATCCCAATAATTAACCATTGACAGCAATAATAAAATTGTTATGATGTATCTGGGCAATGAAGGTGCAAGGGAGGGAGGGAGTGAGTGAAAGGGGTAAGTAAAAAATTGTTTCCCCAAAAACAATCAGAATAATTTGAGTTTGAAAAGAAATTAGAAGGATATTTAAGGAAAAATATTGTTAAAAATAAGGAAAAGAGAGGTATATTTATTAAATAGGAGAGGTATAATTATCATTAGCCATGAAATTCTGGTCATTGCAATTTTTCTCAAAAAAATCAGAATACATTGATTTGTGTGGGCTTGAAATTATAAATGGTGTGAATTTATAGCTTTTAACATAGTTTTGAAAACAATGGTGTGCACGAGCTCAAAATTTCACGCAAGCAAATCAACAACAGTTCAAATCGGTTAACGGCGCAAAATTTCTTAGTCCTGTCATGAATAAATTGCCTTTGAACAGATCAGGGAAGCAAATTAGTGCACATTTGTGTAAATTAGTGTGAACACTACCTAATTATAATTAATTATTGCTATATATCAATAATATTTAAAATAAATAGTCGATCATTGTAAGAATGGTTTTTTGGATATCCTCGCACCTTTTTGAATGAAAATAATATTTTCTACCAAAGTTAGGCCCTCCTTAATTATTAGTTAACAGAACTCAAACTTTTATCTTCTCTCGAAAATACAACTTGTTTACCATTCCATCTTATTTCATGTAGGCTTGTAAACACTTGTTTAATCCTATACATGCCTTATACTGAAATAACATTGCCTCTCTTATCCCTAATATTTTCAACAGTGATTTCAAAAAGCCTTTAAGGCTAACAAATGAATGGACTAACACAAGTCTTACAAAACAGCAGTACACTAAAATTAGATCAAGAAAATTAAAAAAACCATTCATCCAGTGACAAATTATATCACTGTCAAACTCCGTATCTACACAATTCAAATTGTGCAGCATATGTGATAGTCTAATGAACCACTTGAACCAATCAGCTTCCATAACATTTTTTTTCCAAATATATGTATGTACATAGTTCATTGTGCTAGTAATAGACTTTGTAAAGCAGAAGTATCTAGAGGGAACCTGTCATATACTAGAGCAGTACAATTGTATCGTATGACTGCAAAAATAATACCCATGAAGTAAAGCACTAAGGCGGATATATATGAAATTTATGTAGAAGACATAAGGAAATAAAGGAGAGAGGATTCCAAGCTTGCAGAAGTCAAACTTTAATTCTCTTGATCTGTAATATGGATAAGCAGACTCTGATTCTCTTGATCACCTGGAACACACACCAAAACTGCATAAATTCCACTGAAACCAAACCAGAATCACAAATTTCGAAGAGCAACAAGTAAAGAAAACCAGATAGAAATATAAAACAGATTTTAAACAGGTACTGCGGAACAACCTGTAAAATTTAGGTCTCCTCAAAGTTCTAAAAACTGAAGGCCAAACCAGTTTCTGACATAATCAATATACAACATATCTAGTAAAATAATACGCATCTACAAAATTATGTTATCCAAAATATTTCTAGACTGTCTGTAGATCCTAATTAGCAATGCAGGAAAAACATTTGGATTTGTTTTCTTCCCATAATGTTTATAAATTAAATACAAATGTAACTTAAAAAAAGATAGGCATCTATAAACTTCTTTTTATCTTAAATCTTAAAGATAGGCATCTATAATTTTTTTTTTTTATCTTAAATCTTAAAGATAGGCATATGATATGCGAAAAGGGAAAGAATGGTCACTAACCTTTTATACAAAGCTTTTACATCCTCCCCTAACAGTGGACTTTCAAGAAATAGATCACCGCACTCTTTAACCTCAACTGTCTCAACTTCAAAAGCTCGATCACCACAATATTCATTCCATTCAAACCACATTTTTGAAATTAATTCCTTCTTGAAACAAGTATGGTGATCTTCCTCTTCTGGAGAACCAGCAGATACCAAACGGTACACAAGCACCTTCTTCATCTGGCCAGGTCTGAATGCACGACCTATAGCTTGACGTGTAACTGATGGATTGAGATGAACGTCCAAAATAATTATGCGAGAAGCACCAACCAATGATATACCCTCTCCACATGCCTTGATTGAGCCAAAAAAGACTTTGGCATCAGGAGAATTGTTAAATTTTTCCATGGACCATTCTCGTTGCTCAGAGCTTGATTCTCCTGAGATTACAAAAATTTCTCTTCCAAGACTCCAGCCTTTCCATTTCATAGTCAACCTTTCTAAATATTTCAAAGGTAACAGATACTGACTGAAAACTAGAAGCTTCTCCCCTGCTGATTCACATAGATTTAGCATGTTGTAATAGAATTTTGACTTCACACCATCTCTCATATCTAGTTTCTCTATTAAATCATCCATTATATTATCAGATATAGAATTTTCACCACAATTTTCTGCTAGTGGTTTCAGTTTAGGATGCAGATAGACAGCACTGCCTACAGAACTTATCTTGAACTTTCTTCTAGATAGCTTTTTTAATTTCTCAACTTCGGGCTTCTGTCTAGGGCTAAGAGTGAGTACCACCGTAAAATCAACAAGACCAGGAAGTTCATCAAGAAAATCTCCTTTATAATAGTGAAGTACCTTGCTGGTCATCTCACGCAAATCTTGTATAACAGCTACTTTCCTTTTAAAATCCGTGTCCTTCTGCAAAGTGTTTTCAACTAAATCATAGAAGCTTCTCACCCCCGGTATATGAACTCTACTATGAATGCGCCTCACAATCGGCCTTGATGTTTCCATCTTCAAAAATTTTGGACGAACAAGATTTAAAATGTTGAACACCTCCCTGACATGATTTTGATAAAGGGTTCCTGACAGTACAACTTTTCTAGGTGTTTGAACTTTTGCAAGGGACTGTACCATATCTGTGTTTTCATTCCTAGGATTGTGTCCCTCATCTAAAATAAGAATAGAAGGAACCTTGAGTAAAATTTCTTGGCAAGATAAAGATATGCTGTTGGTCCCATTATCACAGACAATAGAGGAGAACTGTTTGTATCCTAAGAAAAGAATACTCTTTTGCTCCATCCATTGCTTCAACACTTCGAGTTGTTGACTTCTACTGTCTGCCTTCACTGTGTAAAAGTCATACAGAGGTATGTCCTCCACTTGCCAAGTTTGAAACTCCTTTTTCCATGTTGACAATATTCCCTTAGGAAGCACCACTAAGGGTCTTGCATTAGGATACTTTCCCAGAAAACTTTGCATGAAACTGATTATCATGAATGTTTTCCCAGATCCAGGAGCATGGGCTAAGATGCAGCCACCAGGATGATCACCTGCAAGATTTCTAACAAGAAAATTGAATCCTTCAACCTGATGGGGTTTCATTTGTTTCATGTGTCTAGGATGTGCTGAGATATCAGTTACTATAAGGTCATCTTCAGCAACATTAATTCCAAATACATCTGCTTTTCCTTTGGTATTCCATGAATCAGATGCATAAGTTCTTGTGCTCCGTTTAACCTTCAATAAAATTAATATGATATTTATAAAAAAAATTTTTGAATGCTTCCTGACCCAGGTATAAGTAAGTCATAAATCTTAGTCTAGAAAATATATCACGAGAATTATGAAGTATGCATTAATTTTATAAGTAATTTACTACACAATATATATCATGATAATTATGAAGTATGCATTATTTTTATAAAGCAACTGAGCCCACATGATATGAATAATGGTCTACATTATTGTATTATTTTGGTTTAATAAAGAGGTTCATGAGTCCTTAAAGAAAATTAAGATGAATAAAACAAAATAAACATCTCCCAGCAAGAGGTATGGGAAACAGTAAATTATCACGAGAGTTTGATTAACACAATAAGTATAGAAAAATTTAACTATTCACTTGTCATATTGTTATGCCCGTTCAAACATTCAACCTGTACATCTTTCATGCCCCATACTTAAAAACACAATGTTCACACACGCAACAAGTTTTTATACTCATGATTTATAAATGAAAAAGCATAAATACAGAAACTAGAGTCTAACCTTGTACTGAAACTCAAATATGGTTTCAATTCCTCGGTCAATAACCCCACAAACTCGACAAACATAGCCAAGATCGTCTTTTAAGACAAAAGAATGATCACAATTGTCATCTTCTTCCATTTCTTCTTCTGGCAAAGGATCATCAGAAACATCCTAGTAGAGGTACAATTAAACTAAATCAATGCCAAAGGATGTCTAAAAAATGCTATCTATGGGTAGAATTCAAAGTAAGAAATAATGTACACAAAGCTAAATTACTATGACATGTGTGCAAGTAAATTTTCCTGAGCAGAAAAGAAAAGCATATGTGATGGGTGCCTTGCATGTCACATGCATACAAAATGTATAGCATAGAAAGACTAAGGGAGAGAGCAATATAATGGAGGCCAATAGCATAATTGTATGCCATAACACATAAGGTTTCAACACATAACATTACATTCAATGTGCATTTAGACATTTAGTGAACTACTGTACATCTAGAATATGCAAAACACATAAACAACTGATACTAAGCTTGGCTGATAGTATTGAAGTTTAGACAGAGAAGAGAGAAGAAGAATATGAGAGCAAGAGAGAAACAAAATTCTGTTATTAGAGAAAATGATTTCAGCCTAACTAACCAATGTTTACAATCAGTATTTATAGAGATAAAATACACTCAAACTAACTGACTACTCATACAAATATATTCTACTACACATTATAAGAGAGTAAAATATACTCTAATACTCCCCCACAAGCTCAAGGAGGTTGAGAAGCATACTAATCAACCACATTGAGCTTGGAACACACAGAACAATACCAAGAAGGAGATAAAGCCTTGGTGAGAATATCAGCACGTTGATCAATGACAGGAACATGAGTCACATGAAGCAGTTTACTGACAACCTTTTCTCGAACAAAGAATAAATCAAGTTTCATGTGTTTGGTCCGAGCATGAAGAACCTAGTTATGAGCCAAAGCAACAATACTAAGATTGTCACATAGAATAGCAGGACACACAGAATAGGAGTTGTATGAGGAACCTAGAGCTCAGAAAGAAGAGTTTGTATCCAAGTAACTTCTGCTGCAGCATGTGCCAAACTGTGATATTCAGCTTTGGTACTTGATCTTGCAACAACTGATTGTTTTCTGGACCACCATGATACAAGATTTGAACCAATAAAGATGGAAGCAGCGGAAGTGGTTCTTCTATCATCAGGATCTGATGCCCAGTTAGCATCACAACAGGCATAGTGAAAGGAGTTGAAAAGGGTTGAAGATGAAGACCCCACGAAACTGTACCTTTAAGATAATGAAGAATATGCTTAACAGCCACCCAGTGTTGTTCAAGAAGTTGAGACATAAGCTGGCAAACCTTGTTAATAGAGAAACTGATTTCAAGTCTGGTAATGGTGATATATTGTAAAGCACCAACTACAAATCTATAATAATTAGGGTCAAGAAAAACTTCTGAACCAGTCTTCGAAAGTTTACAGCCACCACTCATAGGAGAAAAAATAAGACTGCAATTCTCCATTCCAGTTTTAAGTAAAATATCATGAATATATTTGCTTTGAGTTAAGATCAAAGAACCATCAGACTGTGACTTCACTTCAATACCCAAAAAGTAGTCAAGAGTACCCAGATCCTTCAATGAACAGAATGAATTCAAGTTAGTAATAATAGACTGAATAAGAGTTTTGTTGCTGCTGGTGATGATGATATCATCAACATAAACTAAAAAGTAGATGATCTCAGAGTTATGTGAGTACACAAACAGAGAAGGATCAAATCTGCTAGGTAGAAATTGAAGCAGTAATAAAGTGGCCTTCAGCTTGTCAAACCAGGCTTGTGGAACTTGTTTAAGCCCATAAATCACTTTCTGTAACTCGCAGACTAAAGAAGACGCTTCAAAACTTGGAGCCTGGGTCATATAAACTTCTTCAAGAATGCCATTTAAAAAAGCATTATTAACATCAAGCTGGAACAGTGATCAGCATCTAGTAATAGCTAGAGTAAGAATAATCCTGACAGTAACAGGAAGACTGGAGAGAATGTTTCATTGTAGTCATAACCAAGCTTCATATGAAAACCTTTGTCTACAAGACGTGCTTTATACTTATTTACAGTGCCATCAGGATTTTCTTTAACCCTAAATATCCATTTACAGCCAATAGCCACTCTATGAGCTGGTAGAGAAATCAGCATCCAAGTATTATTTCTCATCAAAGCTTCATATTCAGTTTTCACGGCACCATAACAAGTGGGGTTGGAAAGAGCTTGCTTGACAGTTTTAGGTTCAGCATGAGTCAAAAGAAGAGTTGGGTTAAGTCGAGGTTTGATTATTCTATCGTTAGCTCTATGTTGCATAGGATGAACATTGAGTGGGTTGACATGTGGTGGATTAGGAGAATGGGAAGTAGGGGCTGAAGGAGGATTTGACAATGAATCTGAGGAAATAGGTGAAGTGTTGGATGTGGAGGCACAGAAATTCTGTTGGGAAGTAGAAGGTATAGTAGGTGAGGAAGTAGGATGGCTAGCAGTTTTAGTAATTATGAGAGGGGCAATGATAGAATCTGAGCTAGAAGATAAGTTATTTGATGAAAATAGGAAAGAGTAAGGGAACCAGGATTCATTAAAGATAACATCCTTGGAAACATAAACTCTTCCATCAGAAGCAAAGCATTTGTAACCTTTATGAGATGTGGAGTACCCCAAAAATACACACTCTTGAGATCGAAACTGTAACTTGTGCTGGTTGTATGGTCTAAGTAACAGAACACGCACAACCAAAAACCTTGAGAAAGTTGTAATCTGGAGATTGTCGAAACAGCTTGCTATAAGGAACCACGTTATTAATAGAAGTGGATGGAAGGCGATTGATAAGATACATCATGACCATTGCAATTGCCAAAACAACCACCATGATGGCCACCTACATCTCCACGAGAAAACAAAACATACTGAGATTGAGAAGGGGAGTTCTATGCAGGAATAGTTGATTGAACCAACTGTTTAGAGGATGAGAGGACCTAAGTAAGATTAATAGAAGCTATAGCCTTCTTTTTGGATTTCTCCAATCGAGATTCATGAGCAAGCAAAAGAGTTTTGACTTCACCTATGGTGAGAGATTCAAACTTACAACTGGTTAAAGACACAGTAGACTCATTCTTCAGGTAGACCTTTAAGAGTAATGTCAAGTTGTTCCTTCTGTGAGACAAAATCACCAATGGCAGTTAGCGCATCAACAACCGCTTGAATTCTGAGAAGATATTCAGAGATCGAGTGCAACTCCAGCGTTGTATTTCAAAGCTCTGTTCGAAGTTGACAAACTCTCGCATTTGTCTGCGAGGAAAATAATTGTGAATTTTATCCCATAGCTGCCACGAGGATATACATCCAATTACTCTAGTAAGCATGTCTTTCAAAATTGAGAATTAAAGCCATGAAAGAAGTAATTGATCTTGTTCTTCCCACACAACATACTGTTCGGAGATGCAATTAGCATCACGATCAGAAATTGAAAGAAGCTTCAATGGAATATGAGGATTTACCAAATATTGATGAAGATGATGACCTTTGATGACATGTTCTACTTGCTGACAGCAGAGAAGATAATTCTTGGAATCAAGTTTTTCAGCAATTGCATGAGAGAAAGAGAGCGACAGAGATGCCAGCACCACTGGTGGAGAACCACCAAACAGTGGTGGAGGAATTGAATTCGCAGAATCAGAAGCTATAAACAAAGAACAGTTAGGGTTAGGGTTGGGATTTGGGAAATTGAAGATTTAGAATTGAGAATTGATCTAGCTCTATGATATCATATTGAAGAGAAGAAAGAAGAAGAATATAAAAGAGAGAAATATAATGCTGTTAATAGAGAAAATGATTTCAGTCCAACTAACCAATGTTTACAATCATTATTTATAGAGATAGACTACACTCTAACTCCTACACTAATAACTAACTGACAATTTATACAGATATATTCTACTACACACTATAACAGAGTAAAATATACTCTAATAGATAGAAATGGGATGACCATTTCCAGTGTACATCTACATAAAAAAAAAACTACCTGTACAAAATTAATTACAATTGTCTACATAAATCAATGAATCATCTAGTTAACAAGTAACAACCCCACCCAAAAAGGAACTATGCCATAATTCTATCAATGAATTTATTTTCCATACACTATTTTGTTCTGCTATAGTTTTTCTCATCTTCATAAGAAAAATGTGCTGTCTTGGCAAATGTCAAACTAAAACGTAGATATATCAGGGAAGCATTATAAATTAAATTACATGAAAAAATCATCCAAATGAATAGGAGATAAATTACTTGGCAGAGACAATTGTTATTATTGAAAAATAAAAACAAATTGAAGTACGATACTTTGGAACATTCTATTGCCATTGACATCTCCTTCCAAATATCTTCTAGACCATCATCTTCAGTATCAGCCTCATCTTCTTCCTCCTCCTCCTGTACACCAATATAAACACCTTTATTGCTCCTAGTGTTGTTACCTTTACCAGCCATACTTGTCTCAAGTTTTAGATCTCTGTTTTCTCCTGGGTAAGGAATGGGAGTGTGATACCCCTAAAATGCATCATTACACATAGAATAGTCAGTGAAACAACTTAACATCTTGCATTAAAATGAAGAACAAGAAGAAAGATGGGCATCTTCTCATGAAAACAAAGAAACAACGAAAGCCTTATCTTGCTTGGTGAGAAGTATCTTGTCATGAAAAGTTGCTACATATTTAAATGCAAATATGCAAAAGCTTACAAAGGAAGTTATCCAAGTGTAGATGTAGTAATTCAAATTTAACAAATACACAATATGATCTGAAAATTAGTGGAAAAGATCATATATCAAAACACAATATTTATCTTTCACCATTAATGTGTGCATAGCAGGAGTAAAGAAAAACAAATATAAATAGTTCAAGAAAGATTCAATGATAATTTTACAAGAATCTTCTCCCACAAAATGTAACAATGAAATGCTATAGTTCTGTCAAATCATCCCTATATGGAGCATGTTGCTGATACATTCCAAATAAAAGCTCGTGCATATTAGTATCCATCATTTCAATGTTCATATATTAAAATAATTACAAAAACAAGTAAAAACCAAAAAACTTACAATCATCTTCAATGCAGGAGATGGTGCAACTTGTCTCGGCAACACAATTTCATGAAATGGAATGACAGATTTTTTATCTCTATCATCTTCATCGTCTGAATCAATAATCACAACAGTATTTGGTGCTGTAGGAATGTCCTTTTCAGTGTGTTCCCCCTCCAAATCTATGACATTTTGACATGTCAAACCAGTAACTTCTGGATTTTCCAACTTAGGAGTTTTTTCATCAGGGTTTGGTACCACTTTCAATAATTGATTAACAAGTATGGGATATTTTGCAAAGTAAGAGCCCATTATTTGCATTCTTAGGACTATAAGGGCATCTATGTCCTTTGTGACACTTCCAAATCTTCCATTCTCTAAACGATCCAGAACATCAGTTATTGCAAATGGATTGTTGTAGTCTACAACATTTGGATTCTTATGTGTCTTTGGTTCAATTTGATCATGTGCTGGGTATGGCAGGCTATCACTTGATAACTTCAGTCTTTTGGGTCCATCAGGGCCAGGGGAAAATTCTGGTTTCAGAAAACGAAACTATAGTTAATGAAACTACAGATATTCCTTCAAGTGTTATATTCAATATTGGGCAAAACCACATTATCCACTATGTACATACATCCTGATGAAACATAATGAAAGTACAAAATTAAAAACAAATATTCTCAAGGTTTATATGCTTCAACTGGACTCAAGCATGATGCTACACAGACCAATGCAGTATCAAATCCAGCCAGCAACTAATCAAATCAAACAAAGTAAAGTAAAAAAATGAAATAAAATGTTTGGAGTCACCATTTTATGTTTATAACAGGAAAGATAGGTGGACCATTAGGTAACTGTATGGTCCAAGCCAAATGGTGTTCCATCCAACTAATCATTATCTCATACCACAGAATGCTCAAGCCCCCCTCCTCTCCTCTCCTATTCAAGCACACAGGGGGATAATACCAATTGCCGAGTATGTTCACTTACTTCTTCACTTCTCTACCTACACCAATACCCCTCATTTCACAAAGATTAATTCAAATGACAGATTGTCTTTGCAAGCACACATCACTACTTCCAAGTCAACCGATGTAGAGCTGTGATTGACTGACTGATTAAAACTCCCTTGCATCACTAGGCAGTAACAAAAAGGGTTGCAAACACTTCACCAAATGAAAAGGGTTACAAATACAGATCCACCCTACAAAGTTACATTACATATTTACATCATCTGCACAATTGCAGAGCACAAATGATCTAGTAGAACCTTAAAAACTACACATAAATTATCAAAAAAAAAAAAAAAACCTCAAACACTGGCTATTCATGTTAAATCCTGAAATTAAAAAAGAAAAAGAAAAACAGTTGACTATTACGAATTAAACAGGTCAAAGGCCAGGGCAACAAATTTCGCATATAACATGCAAATAATCCACAAAAAAGATTAACTAAAAGGGGGAAGAAATTAATACGAAAAAGGATACCGGAAATGCAAATAATGTAGCTGGTGATCAACGTTTATGTCAAATTCGAGCTAAAAAATAGAGAAGGAAATGATGAACATACCGGTTGGTCGGGGGCGTTTATCAGCTGATACTTCAACAGAAAACTCCATCGATAATTATCAATGCAATGAACAAACTGAAAATTGAGGGAAAAATCACTAGAAATGAAATTATTGAAATTGAAGAAAATGATTAAAAAAATAAGTGTTATGTGAGAGAATGAGGGTTACTTACCTATGCAATGAGAGAGAAATGAAGAGGGGAAATGGGATTGAAAATTCAGAGCGAAAGTTGAAAATTTTGATGATTCTGTGAGAGTGAGTGAGTCTGGTTCTCAGTATTTGTAACGCTTGTGTATTGCGTTGCTTAAAAGAAAACGAGTTTTAATTTGGTGTGACAAATTGTTGTGCTTATGATGGCCGAGAATTTCAGCCGTTAGATATACGTGGGTCAAGTACACCAAATCTCTAAATGGTGCATCTATGATGATTTTTTTTTCTTTTAAAATATTTTATTTATTCATAAAAAGACACATTAAATACATATAGAGGAAAGAGACACGTTAAATGATGTAGACTGAATTCTTTTTTTCTGAATATGACGTAAAATGAATATAGAGCACAGATTTTTTTAAAAATTTAATCTTTTAAAATATAAACATTATCAATTTAATCTCTAAAAATAAAATAAATATTTATATTACTTTCTTCTAACTTTATTCATAAAATAATTTAAAAATATAAATTTACTATTCTCAATTAGATTAATTAAATTTTTTAATTTTAATAAATTAATTAATTGAATCTTATAATAAAAATAAAAAATATTAAGTAAGTCTCTAAATTTAATTTTTTATTATCATTTTAATCTATAAAAATATGTTATTATTATTATTTAAATTAAACGGTTTTTTAAATTTTAAATTAAAATGAGTGACATATTATATTTTCAACAACTTTTTAATTTTATTATTTTATGGATTAAAGTGATGATGACTCAATTTTTTAAGATCAAATTGATTATATATCTAAAAGACTACGAATAGTGATATTTTTTTTATCAATTATTTTAGTAATTTATAAAGAAAATATTAAATAAATATGTAAATATATTTAATATCTTAAAAATATAATTAGATTTACTATTTATCAAATTATTTTAGTATTTTATAGAAAAAATTAAATAAATATGTAAATATATTTAATGTGATAAAAATATAAAATTTATTTAATATTTACGATATGAAATAAAGGATAAGGATTAGGAAGAGAAAAATTTAGAATTCTTGAAAAATTACATAATGTGCACTATTAAATTTTATTGGTTACTGTAGATTGTTAGTTCTTTAATTGTTACTTTTCAATTCTCATAATATATTTTTAAAAAAAAATAAAGTATGATTTGAATTTAATATTTTAAAACGGTTCATTTTATATGTTTAATATGGGGAATAAAGTTTTAGATATATAATCGTTTATTCTGGTTATGAAAATGTACTATGATTTGGTTTGAGTCAATTTAAATATAATATTTAATTTAATTTAATCCGATTAGAAATAGTTTAAATTCCGTTAAATGATTCAATTTTCATATCTTTATTACCTATAACGTATCCTTCCAATCACTTGTTTGTAATTGAAATGGAATTTTAGTCAATGTTTTATTTAAAAATAAAATTAAAAATGTGTGTGATTATGGAATATTTAATATATTGTTTCCTAATATATATATATATATAATATAATTGTTTAAGATTATATATATATATATATATATATATATATTTTGTTGAATGCATTATCATCAAACTACTTTTATTTTCTAAATTTTATTTATAAAGTTTATTTAAAATTTCCATAAATAAATTTTTTATTAAATATTTATGAAAGTCGTTTTTTATTTAAAATTTAAAATAGTCACTCATTTATTATTTTTATAAATAAATGAACTTTCTATATTATTTATTATTTTATTGTGATGATTATTTATACTTTAAATTTAATTATTTTTATAAATAAAATTCATTTAAAATTGTGATTTAAATATTAAAAAAATAAAGAAAAAAAGTTATATGTATAAAGTACAAATGAATTTAAAGAAATACAATATAATAAATAATTTTAAATAGAAACAAAGTTTAGATTTTTTATAATTTTGAGAAAAAATTCTTTAAATATTTATAAAGTTGTGAAAAAAAGAAATATTTTTTGCCTAAAGTATATTTATGATGATATTGTACTTCATATTTATTATATTTAACATTATTTTGTATCTTCTAAACCAACTAATAATTACTTGAAAATCTTAGTATCAATTAATTTATATTTATAATAGAAAAATCAAAATCAATTTGTATTTTTCATAAATTTATATTTTTTATATTAATTTTTTGTAAAAAATTAATAATTAAATTAAAAATAAATAAATGAATACATAAATAAATACAATTCCAAAAATAATCTTTTGCATTAAAACTCATTAACATTGTGTTGATAAAAAAATAATTTGTTTAAATTTTTGTACTTTTTAAGAATTTATTATTATATT
>JAMLFT010001498.1:0-30478 GCA_026544285.1 Pachyrhizus erosus
TTTAAAATTTCAATTAAATATTAACTATGGTGACTAGTACAATGTATACAATTTTTATATATTTTAAAAAAATAAAGTTTCTATTTTAATTTATATTTATTATATATTGTTTAAGAGTTATGAAATATAAAAAATTTAAAATAATGATTACAAATAATTAATCTAATTTAAGTTAAAAAAATTTCTTAGTACAACACACACTGTTTGTGACTAAATAATATTATATAACATATTTTATAAATTAATAAATAATATGATTTATTCATAACTAGTTTTTTTTTTTTTTATCATCTAGGTTGTACCTTTGTCAATCACAAGAAATTAAAATAAGAAAAAGAAACAATGGAACGTAAGATGCAATAAAAGAAAATAAATAAATAAATTATAAAAATATTTAATAAGAAAATAAATAATGAAATGAATAGATAATAAAGTAGGAAAAGAAAAAAAAAATGATTTACCTATAATTTCTTATCCATATTCATCAACAATTAACCTCTACAAAATAGTTAAAAATAAGTCAAAAAACATTAAGTAATAGAATATTTTTTAATTTATAAAATTATATAAACATATTGTTTAAGTTAATTAGAATAAGTATATATCTTTCTAATAATCAAAATTAAGAAGTTTGAGTAAAAATTTCTTATGTAGTTGAACGTGAAAATTTTTAATTTTTTAATTTTTAATTCAAAAAAACATATTAATTTAATAATTAAGGTATTTAAAACAAATACATATGTTTATAATTTGGGTATAAGTAGGCTTCACCCAACTCAAATCAATTCAACCTAATTTTTGTGAATTTGGTTGGATTGAGTTTATTTTATCGAATATAATTAAAAGTTGGTTAGGGTCACATGTTTGACATTTTAAACTCATCTAAAATGTTTAATGTATATTCAAGTTGGATTGAGTTTGTTATTAAATTGTATTATGAATTATTAGCTTTTGTTAAATAAATAGAAAACAATTATGATTATTTGATACACTAGACCATGGACCTATGCGATACATGAGTGAATTATGAAAGGACTAAATTTATATATGTATAAAAATATATATTGATAATATTGTTAATTTATTATTTATACTATTTAAAATATCTAAAATCAATAAAACCACAAGGATTAGACCTAGTAATGCATAACAAACAAAAGGCATAATAACATGTAAACAACACATTCAACTGCCCTAAACTATGTTATCAGAAAAGATCCAAAAAAATGGAAAACACTACCCTAAACTATGCAAAATGATTTATAATTTTTTAGTTTTTTTGGTGACTTTTAAATGTCTTTAAAATAAAAAAATTGAAAAAATGGCTTAAAAAATGGAATTTGGCAATTTTAACCCCTGCATGTTAGTCCTTACCATAGCCATAGTTAAAGCTTTTTAGTTTATGTAAAGGTTTAACTATATAGTTTTTTCTAAAAGATAATTTTTAATTTATGCATAAGTTTAACTTAGTTTGTAGAAAATTTTATTTAATTTTTTTCTTCTAAAAATATATCTAGAGAAATTTATCTAAAGATACTTTTAAAATTTAATTTTATATATTATGAATAAAAATATTCTTTTGGAAATTGCTAGATATAATTTTTCATTAGAGCTATTTGAGGCAAATAAATAATGACAAGTGTATCTTATTAATTGTAAAAAATGGGTTACAAATCACAAGCCAACTTGAACCATGGGTTTGAGTCATGTTGGGTTGAAATTTTTTTATCTTTTCAAGTATGTTAAAAACCTAACCCAACAAACTTAGAACTTGAATCACCCTATATTAGCTCAAGAGTTAGAGACGTTCTACAAAAACAATTTGTGAAAAAATTAGCCCATTAGCCATTGATATGAAAATTTTGGGGCTTAGCCCACTTGTGAGAAAAATGACCTAGCACACCTCACACTTGTGTCTAAGCCTCTAACTCACTCACATTCAAAATTTCACACACTAGAAAAACCTAGCTACAATCCCCCTATCTTGTTACGTTTGTGTGTGGTGTGTCTTCCTCCCTTTGGACTCACTGCCTCACTAATTACCACATTGCCTCACAATTCATGAGTCATGAAGTCATAAACACAGGTTTTGACAAATTTGTAGTTGTGCTTACAAACATGATAACAAGTTGGCATTCCAACATTCTGACGTTCTAGTTATGATGTTCAAGTTGCGATTTTAGTGTTGTTCCAGTTGCTTAGGTGTGAAATAAATAAATCCCAATCCTAACCTTAAGGGTGTTACTTTTCCCTTCAACTTGTATTGGGATACAATTATGTCTATGGCTACTTATGACATTTTAGCTTCATACATTTTGTGACTACTACTATCTCTATTATCAAGATAAACTATATGACTACCTTTATTAAATTTATTTAAACTATGTGAGGTTTTATCAATTTCAGAATCAAATGAAAAGTAAACCACCAAGATTAGACCTAGTTATGCATAGCAAAAAGCAAACACACTAACATGTAAACAAAAAGTACAACTATCCTAAACTATGTTATTAGCTGTCAAAATGGGTTATGACTTGCAGGCTATCCTTAATCCTCCACAAGTTTGAGTAGGATTGGATTGAAAGAAAATTATTTTTTCAATTATGCTAAAAAACTAGTTTGGCCCAATTAGAACTTGACTCACTTTGAATGGGCTCATGGTTAGAGAGGTCCTATGAATGAAATGTGAAAAAAGTTAGCCTACTAGCCATTCATATGAAAATTTTAGGGCTCGACTCACTTATGAGAAAAATGACCAAAATCACCTAACATTGTATAATTTCCCAAATAAATCTAGAGGGAGTGAATAGATTTATTCCCTTCTTTAAAAATTAATATGAGATTTAACAATTATACATCGAAAGGCTTTTCAAAAACTGGTTTAGTAATCTAGAAAAACTAAAATCAAATTATCTAATCTTTTGAATTGATGAAACAAAAAAGATAAAGAGAGATAGAAAGATTAATATAATAGTTTATACTTGTTCAAGCAAAACCCAAGCCTACATCTAGTGTTAGTTTGAAAACCCAAGTCAAACGCTTCTTGCACTATAGAATTATGAATACAAAAACTATTCACACACAAAGATTCTACAAAACTATTTCTTGAACTCTCAAGAAATTCTTATAACAAGTACCCCACTTCTTTTCAAAATTTTAGAACCCCTCTAATATTGACACAAACTTTAGAATTGAAAATTTGGATTTAGAATACAATTAATTTGTGCAGATAATCCAAATGATAATTTTCTTACAACACTTAAAACAATTATTGATTCTTCAACATTCTCGAGTAAAACTGTATTGCATTTCAAGAATTTCTTGAACTAATCTCTTTCTTAACAAAAGAATGGTAATCTATAACTTTATAAACTTGATTTGAATTAAAATTGAGTTCTCATTCAAAGTTGAAAGAGAGTTCTATTTTATAGAAGATTTTTCTGAGATAAAACTGATTTAACAAATTATGCAACATATTATATCATTCAGTTAAAAATTATGAACAATGTAATCGATTTAATTCAACATTTTTTCTCGCAAAAATCAACAAGATTTCACATCTACTTGTGTAATAAGTTATATGAATGCAATATGGATTAGAACTATTCTAGGAAACATGTAATTGATTACATCTGGTTAAATTGTTGATTTTAGATTCTTATAAGTATTGTAATCTATTGCATATGTCATGTAATTGATTAAAATAGTTAAAAAAAAATGTATCAAAAATGCTTTTAATAGAATTTTGAATTATTCAAAAGCTAAATGCACACACATGCCTAATTTTCTAAGCAATCAATACAATGTCGCATTTTTCTATGTTTGATACGATATAGTAAACCATAATCCAAGTCTTGAAACTTTGATTTTCTACAATCTCCCTATTTTTGGTTTTAGAATGCCAAACTTAAATAAACTTTTTTTAAGATTTGAATGACCATCAACATTGATTTGATGTTATGTGTTGTTCCTATTACACTTTGAAAAATAGAATAGCTTTCCAAGCTTTATTATTAAACTGGAATTGACCATTTTAAAATGACTTCATTACACATATGAAATTAGATTATCAGTCAACCATGTATCTTACATAGATTAATATTCAAAATTCAATCAAATATTTGATTTCAATTAGATTTTTCATTTTGATAGAATCAGATGCTCCTAATTCTAATTCTTTCAATTCTCCCCCTATTTCAATAATAAATAATCCTACTCTTTTGGCATTATAAGGCCAAAAAGAAAAAAATAGAGAAAATAGTGAAAATAAAATCTAAATTTTATGGACTAAAATTTGAAATATAGAAATATAAACTAATATATTTATTAGGCAAAACCTTAATTGTTCAAATCATGATTGATAATTTTATAACATATAAGAACAATTGCAAAAAAGAAACGCAAATACAAAACATTAAAAACTAGAAAATAGAGACACATTAGTCTTGATCTGCATCATTTGCATAAGGGATGTTCATCTATCTAGTCTCTTAGATATGTTTTCAAAACATTTCTTCAACTCTCTGTAGTTTTCTCTTTGTAGAAGAATGTTTAGGGTAAAAGTAATGATGCGTGATTGTTTCTGTCCTTTTAAAGAGAAGGAAAATGAGTTTGAACATTTTGAAATCTAGAATTTGAAGATTTTTGGATGTTCAAAGTGAGTGTAATCGATTAAAATACATTGTAATTGATTACATTTTTCCCAAAAAGACAGGTGTTTTAGGCTATTTGACACCGTGTAATCAATTATAATAGAGTTTTGAAATATGAGGCTTATTAGTGTAATTTGCAATGCCCCTTTTTATTCTTTTTATTTTTAAGAAATTATATCCAGCTAATTTTAGCACAGGTAAATTTTTAAATCTAAATTTTCCAAGGGAATTACAATTTGATGGAACATAACATTTCACATTTATTTAACTTGACTTTATTCAAAACATTCTCAACTCATTGTACAGGGCATATAAAGTTATAAGTAGAATTATTATTACATTCCCTTAATGTCTTAGTAGGTAAAACAAGATAACATTTAAGATAGTTTTTTATATTCAAATCGTCTAGTTAGATATTTCAGAAAGATCTTCTTCCTATGAAGAATCTTCCCTCCTATCTAGATTGTTGGCTCAAACTAAAGCCTTGGATGAATGTGGGTATGGAGAAGCCTGAGGTTGTTGTTGTGTCGCAGGAACATCAGTGAATTTGGGAGGTGGAGTCTGGGATAGGATCACATGTATATTTATGTGATGAAATTGCCATGTAACTACGATATTAGTAGGCCTAAAGGCTAACCAAACATAGCCCATAAACGCATCATCTTCCTAACTTCTATCATACGTCCATCTTCCTTTTAAAGGTATTATGGACAGGTGAAATAGTGGTTGAAATTCTTTTTCCATCTTTGTCTGGAAAAATGTGGAGGTTGTAGGAGTGAGCCATCTATCCTTAGGTAAACACATACATTTATAAAGGGTTTTTTAACTAACTTAAACTCTCATCTCACTATATCATGCCTAATGATGGATTCTATTCATTTAGGGCCCTTTGCTGCCTCTATTACTACTAACTTCGGGAAGACTTACACGAGCGCATAAACAATAGTCCAAATTTGCAATCTTAGGTTGACGATTGGGAGTAGATATCCTACTTGGTAGTGGGTCTAGGACATTCTCAACCGAATCTTTGTAATACTTCGCTTTGTAGGGGATGCCAAGCCGATTTTGTGGCACCCTCTTTACTTTGAGAAATTCACAACTTGACACCTTATCTATCCCCTAGGTCTCACTAGAGCTTGCTTACATTCTTCAAGTACCTTTTGTGATTAACCTTTGCATTTCCCATGCTTAGTTCTCACTCGTTAGGGTTTTTAATTCAACCTACCTCCCTTATTTCTTTTGTCAACTCTCACTATTCATTCTATCTAGGTACTAATGACATGTGTTAGATATTTATGAATAACATCCATTTTTCATCTTTATATCACAATCATTCTATATTTGTCATCATTGTTTGAGGATTTCTCAGTTCATCTTCTACCTTAAAGTTACTTCAGAATTTTATTGTCCTATATGAACAATTATCATGAATATGTAACCTCTATTAGTAGTAGACGTATTAATCATATCTCTAATATCATTTCAATACATTTAAAATCATAATCAATGATCACAACAATTAACAATACACATTATAGTCAAATAGTATGATAGAGGCAAAATGGTCATTTTACACTTTTTCTTTCAAAATTCCCTTCTATCTATATATTTATATGGAAGAGGTATATTTAAAGAGGTTCTAAATCTTTTTTTTGAATTTGTTGGAAAATTTTCCTGCAAAAGGGTATTTTAGTAATTTTCTCTAAAAGGGATATTTTGGTCATTTCATAAAATTTGAGAATTTCCTATTACATTTCTAATAATTATATTTGTCATAAAAGAAAATAATATCTTTAGGGAATATTTATATCATTTTCCCCTAAATTTAGAATGACCAAAATAGTGACAAATTTTAATTTATAAACATAATGGTATTTTGGTCATTTTGAGATAAAAGTTTATTTTCTCAAGCTTTTTAGTATTTTCCAGCTGCCAAAGGTAAGATAATCATTTCAGGTATCTATTTAGAATGTCTTGATTCTATTTCTTCTAATTCACTTTAGGTATTTATTTAGTAATTTTTTTTAAAGAAAAAGGTTAATATTGCCTAAATCCTTGGAAAATCTGTTTTAGAATTGTAAGTATAGGAGTATGAATACCTTTAGTGTTAATTTCAAGAATTTAAATAGAGAAAATAATAGAGAAATTTCAAAATTTTTGACCAGGGGTACTTTGATAATTTTTCCTACTTAGAGGCAAAATGATCGTTTAGACCTTTTATTCATCTTCTCCTTCCCTCCGTTCCTAATTGTGGCATGATAGTTATTTTGAATTTCTCCATTCCTCTCCCTTCTCATTTCTGGGTTTCTTTTTGTTAAAATCTGAATCTTATGGAAGTTAATTTGTTCATCTAAATCAAGTTTTCCCTTGAATTTTATCAAAATTCAAAATGCTCGAAGGAACAGAACCATGACTTCTGTCTTGGTTCAATTTTCCACTTCCCTCACAATTCAAGGCAATTTTCTATCCAAAATCATTCAATTATCATCTTTGAAGCATTTTAAACTCTTAATTTCATTAGAACCTGACTAAGAACCTAGAATGGATTCCTCTCCGTTTAGAGATGTCAGATTTTTGAATTCAACTCTTACTTGAAGAATTTGACCACCCCAAGGCGTCAAAAGTTACAGGAATTCATATCAACATAGTTTAGAATGATTTAACTAATTAAATTTGAAGAAAGAATGATTCCTCTTATCTTTTTCGAAGCTTTCGGCGAGGCTCCTATGAAGCTCAAGCAACGATGCAAATTTGTGATTCCTTTAGCTTTTCTTTAAATTTCTTCTACAAGATCGTAGTATGAATGATTTTGAGTATATAGCATTTTCTACCACCCAAGCTTGCTTATTTTATTTGCAAATGATAGACGAAGGCAATAACATTGCACGGTATGACACCGAAAGTTTGAGAAAGATGAAAAACTGATGGCGGTGTTGCGTCTTGTGGAAGAGGATTATGAAGCTACTTCAATGGCGGTCTATGTTTTTTAGGGAAACTTAACTAGAATTAATTCATAAAAATAAATAGCAATGGGCTTGACGATTAAATGGCTTCCTACTCTTCAACCTCAATGTGCCTTTCTTCGAACCAGTCCTACACCCCTTTTTGCATTTCGCGTTTTATTTCTTATTTACCTAACACTTTTACCTTTTGTATTAACTAGATCACTATTTTACTACCCAAAACCGATAGCTCAGTTGGCTAATATCTGCCTCTTATTCTCTTCGCTTGTAGGGTCCTAAGTTCAACCCAACTTTGGCCACTTTCCTATTTTCCTTTTCTTTTTCTCTTATTATTTTTCTTTTATTTTCTATTTTCAATTTTTAACTTTTATATTTTTGATTTCAAATTTTTTTCAAAAATCTTATAAACTTATTTATATTTTTTCTCTTACTAATTTTAAATTTTCTTTTCATCAATATTTATTTTATTTGATAAAATTTATTTATTTTATCTAAAAATATTAATTTATTCATATATAATTCTGAAAAGTTTATTTTTAATCCCTAAAATTTATATTTTGACTTTCTAATTCTTATTATTTTCTTTTTTTTATCTAATCATATCAAAAGTCTATTTTTCTAAAAGAAATTGGTTAATATTACTATTTTAAATTAATTTTATTTTAATTTTTAACTAACTAAATTTCTTTATGTTTTTCTCCCTTTTTCTCTAATTATCATCTACTAGATAGATAATATATACAAAATAAATTTCTAAAATCCTATTTTGACTAAAATATTTAATGGAAGAAAGATGAATTTTCTAATTTAAACTTATAATTTTATTATGTCAAAAACATGATGTTACATAATCGATTACATATCTTTGTAGTTGATTAAAATGTTCTTGATGTTGTTTCAAAAGTGTTTTAAGCTTTCCAAAATTTGTGTAATCGATTAACTCTTGATTTAATTGATTAAAATAGAGTTTAAAAATGATGCATTATCAAGGAAGACATTGTGTAATCGATTACTAGTTTGTATAATCAATTAAAATGGATATACAAAACTTTGTAGTTTCATGAAAAGCATAATGAAATCAATTAGAACAGACACACAAAAGCTTGTTATTGCATACAATAGATAGTGTAATCGATTAACACAAAGTGCAATTGACTAAAACACACATACACAAAGTTTCAATTATCATAAAATAGACATTGTAATCGATTACTATTGCATGTAATCGAATAAACTAGACATACAAAGCCATGTTGATTAGCAAAAAAACACAATGTAATCTATTAAACTGTGGTGTAACTAGTTAAAATAAAGAGTTTCAAAATTTGGTCTTTAGTGAAACATAAATGTGTAATTGATTAACCCAGGTTGTAATTGATTATAAAACACTATGAAACTTCTTAATTTAATTTATAAAATATGCATTGAAACTCTTTTTGGGTTAAGCCTAACACAATTCATTTATTAATATCTTTCAAACATTGGAAACTTAAGAAAATATGGGTGGACTTTTTTTTTACAAGAAATTCAAAACTAGTTTTATTTGTTGTTGTGAAATAGACAAGAGATGTTTGGTATTTGAAAATAAAAGCAATTAGGTATAAAAACATGAAGCGTATAAATAACTAAATGTACATACAAAAACAATATAAAAGTAGCTTACACATAGGCGATAACAAATTAAACATAAGACATCCATAAGCGATACACATCCCACCCCAAAGACAACCAAAATACCATAGGAAAAAAAACTAGATGATAATGTACATGTAAAAGTCTAAATCCTAAGTCTATATATAATTACAATCAAAAGAAAAACCTAGACTCAGAGTAGTCATTCGTAGTCTCCAATGTTGTGTGAGTATCCACCATGTTGGTGTGGGTTGGTAAGTCAAAGAATTTTGAAGATCCCACTAGCAAATCCCCCAAGAAGTGATCTCATTGGGGTACTCCCCTTGGTCTTCCTCCTCCTTACTCTCACCTAAACAACTTGCTCCTTCTATAGTAGGAGTTGCTTCCAACATCCTAGCCTCTACCTCTAGTACATTAGCCTCTAAGTTAGGTACGTCGACCTTTGCTTAGAGTACCTTTGCCTCTACCTTAGGTACCTCAATCACTTCCACTAGCTCAAGCTCTAAATCAGGCTGCTCGAGCTCCTCCTCTAAAATTGAATTGTCCTTGTTAGTAGTGACCTAATTATCCTCCCCATCATCTCCAAGCTCCATGATGGGGCTAGGCAACACTTAGCAACCTTTTTGCATAGACAAAGTCAAGGTGTGAGGCCCCATCCCTAGTGGAAAGTAGCATTGCGCCAATATAACGAATTTTAGGGATGCAAAAGTGTAAGCAACATTCTCAAATATTTCGGACAAAACTTCAAGGTGATAAAAGAATGAAGATGATGATGACGATGACGATGAAGAGATCTCGATGATCTTAACTGGCTCTACATGGCAAAAATATGGTGGCATGTCTTTGGTAGTGTATCTGTATCATTTACTAACGTTAAGGTGAAACAGAGATGATCTATGATGTGATCTACCCCCTTGACCACGCTTGAGTCCATCTTCTGTCATAACAATCAATTCATAAATTATGTTGGGGTTTCACCATTTGTACATGTCCTTAAAAAGAAAGAGAAAGGAATGATTATTTTTGCTTCGTCATGAAACATATAAACGAGTTTAGAAAGACATGTACAAACGATCAACCACACTCATGTGGTTGCCAAATGCTCTCACCCGTAGTACTAAAAATGTTAGTGCCTAATTCTTAAAATATTCATCATACTTACTAGCTTTATCGAAACTTCCAAAACTCAATGGTCTTGTAAATTTTAGAGGTTTAGATGGATATTGGAAGGACATCCTTCACTGTTGTACAATAGAAGACTCTCACCAATAAGAACAATGACCACTCAATGTCATACCCCCATGGACGATCACATCTCACGATTCAATTCTTAGAGTACTAGTCTATAATCATCCATTCTTTGAGGATTGACTCCTCAATAACTCATCCTCATTAGGATTGCCTTTTTCCTATTGCTATGGAATAGGTTTTACTAACATATGTACCGAGTGAGAGGAACTAGCACACGACCCTTGAGGTCTCACCTCAAGTTTGAAACATTTTACTATTGAGGACTTTGGCCTCCTTCACCTTATTTCGGTGGAAAGTGTCATTTGACTCACCACTTAGCTTTTTTGAAATATATACATAGGAGATTCATCATCTGGAACATGCCACACAACTCTCTTATTCTTATAATTTTAGTATTTCGCCTCTCACTCATGTTAATACGTTCATTCTCGCAATAAGATATTGATCCACATAGCATCACTATGCGATTGATCCACCACGCAAGCAAAAAATTGTTATCTTTTATTAAGTTTTATGTATATCTTGCCTTTTAGTTTCACAATATATTCCCTGCTCAAGTTTTATGAATGTCAATATATTTGGGTTTCATTATTTCTGTCGTCATCCAAAAATGATCGACATTAGAACGAAGTTCTAATTGTCACAATTTTCTCGTTATAGGTTTCTATGACCATACACAAAGTAACATTATATTTACAACATTCCTCAAAATGCACAATTAGATTTACATAAAATTCAATATGTTAGAATAACAATTTATTAAAACATTTAATATAGACAAATCAAATGTCATAAATGAAACATGCATGTAAGAAATTGTTTGAAATTCATACTTTTTGGGTCTTAGAATTAATGATCACAATTAAAACATAATATTTGTATTGTGCATGATATCATGTAATTTATTTCTTTAAGAAAATAATTATGTTTCCAAAAATGATGAAAATTGCTATGAAATTTTCTTTGTTTTTACCTAAGAAAAAGGGAAAAATTTTACTAAAAATTCAAATACTAATGGATTTTTAAAGTATAAAATTTTTATATACGACTAAAGGTTTTTTAATACATTTTTTTGGAACGGTATAATACATTATGAGAAAAGATCAACAAAAATTTATGAAATAAAATAAAACAATATGTTATGAATTTTTTGAAATGATACTGGTTGAAGATTGACCATTCTCTTAGCCTTCCCAAGATTGTTTTTCAATTATTCTTTTATTAATACATTGCCAACACAATTATCTTTCCAAAAAGACAAAAAAATCGCCTTCTAATTCAATCTGTACAAATTTGGGAAAATATTTTTCTAAGACATTGTTCTAGCAAAATATTCCCTTAAGACAAAGGAAAAACTTAAGAAGAATTTTCTTTTGGCCTATCCTTAACTATTGTCCAACAACTAGGGTGAAAATTTTACTAAAGTACAAATATAAAAAAAAATTAAATTAAGATATTTTAATTTATTTTGAAAGGCCTTGAAGTTTATTTTCCATAACATCATTTAAATATTCAAACAAAAATAAAATAATTATCAAAAGATGTTTAAGATGAGAGACTTAACTTTTTTGTACATTGACCATAGTCTAGTGTTCTAGTGTTTTCCACTTTTCTTGGTCTTTCAAATAGGGATTGATGTTGTTCTTTTTAAACCTTGAAGCTAACACATAAAGCTTTCTAACGACGTAAAAATAAACTCTAATTCAATTTCCACAATTCCTAGTAAATTAATCTCTAAGGATCATTTTCTAGTGCCACGAGTCATGCATTGCATGCCTTACCTTTTGATTACCAAAAATAATTAAAGTTGAAAATTTATTAAAATACATGGTTAGAAAGATAATTGTTTTCTAGTTTTAAAAAATGCAAAGATATTTTCATTAAGATGAGTCATTAAACACAAGTTCAACATTAAGCATTGTCAGCCCAAAAAAGCAAAGTTGGAAGGGACATCTTGCATGCTTGATTCAACCTTCTTAATGAACTAATCTTCCATAGACTCCAAAAGAAAAAGTATTTTTATATGTATCTAGTTTTAGTGATAATAAATTTGAGGCCAATCCAATGGTTGGATCTTGAGATATATCCAAAATAATGATAGATGCACATGCGGGGAACTACGGTTGTAGTTAGGATCTCCTATCTTTTCGCCAAAGTAAAATAGAAAATAAATTTAGAAAATTATAAAAAAAACTTGTATAGAGGATCCTCTATATGTGGATCATGCTCATGGACTGAAAATTCGAAAAATAAGAAGGAAACATGAAGCTTAAAACATCCACAACCAACAGATGCAACAACCATGAACATATGAAAAAGTTGATTTTTCTAGCTAGCGAAGGAAATTGATGGAAGCAAAGGCACATGCAAGGTATGAAATTGGCATAAGAAGAATTGAAGAAGAGATGTTGATGCTAAGAGGATGAGCCAAAAGTGCTTGGTGGCCTTGAGAATATTTTTAAACCTTTGGTTGTACTAGGAGGCTCATGGTTTGCTTTGTTTCCAAATGAGTGAAGTTGAGTTTAAGATGGATATATGGGAGGAAGAGGGAAGGCTCGTACATGCAAGGTTCCAATATCAAGAAAATTTAATATGAGTTGAAGGGATGGTGAGTGATTTCAGTGAGTACTGATGTTCTTGTGATGTTTTATTGGATTTAAGGTGGGTTTTTGGTGTGAGAGAGAGTGAGTGTTGGTCATGGGTTTAGTGTCCAATGGACTACTGTCACATGCCCTCCATTATGGAGTCCACTTTGTTTAGAATAATTTATCAAAAAACTTTAAAAAAATTATTTTTTGGCTAATTTTCTATGAATTTTCATCTATCAACACTACATGTGTTTCTCTTCTATTTTCTTTCTCTTAGAAACATAATATTATATTTCTAATAAATAGATTAAATAATTAAGGTTTTAATAAGACAAGAAACAATTTTTATTAGCTGAATTTTTACTGACTAAAGTTGATAAGTAAAATTTTCATCAAAATGGCAAAATTTTCCAATTAAATTTTTACCTTCCTCCAATGACAAAAACCTCATGTATTTATTTTATTATCTAAGGTTAAACAAATATTTATCTGTAAAACTTTATTTGGTAGATAAAGTTCATCAGACAGATGTACAAGCAAATAGAATAGAAACAAATAAATATAAGGGAGTCAATTCCTAAACACACATGCACAACCAAGTCTTAACAATTAAATAAAATTACTATCACTAATATTTGTCCTAGAAATCCTCATAGAGAATTTTAGCTACTCAGAATTAATTTTTAATAATTAATTTCAAAGATTTATTTTCAAATAAATAAAAATAAATCAAATAAATAAATATAATACACATATAACTAGGTTGAAATTTCAAGTGTTATAGATTACATTTTCTAACATTTGTGATTATTGTATTAAAATATGGCTTTCAAATTAATTTACACTCAACATAAGAAACATTTTCATTACATTAATAATTGGCTTTAGTTGAGACTAGGTTCTCTTATTATACCAAGTGCATTTCTTATATAATAAAATCTATCTCAGGCCAAAGGTTTTGGGAGAATATCAACTAGTTGAGAATTTGTATCAACAAACTCAATCCCACAATCACCCTTTTGTATGTGGTTCCTTATATAATGATGTCTTATTTATGTGTTTTGTTTTTTAGTGTTGAATGAGATTCTTACTCAAATTAATGCTTGTATTATCACATTTAGTGGAATATGGTCTTGATTGTGTCCAAAATCTTAGAGTTGTTGTCTAAGCTATAATGATTGTGCACAACAACTTCCAGCAGTTATATACTCAAGGTCTATTGTAGATAAGGCTCACACACTTGGTTTTTACTATGCCAAGACACAAGGCCATTGGCAAACAGATGGCAAGTTCTACTAGTACTCTTCTTATCTAACTTGCATCCTACAAAGTCAAAGTTTGAATAGCCAACAGGAATGGCTTCAACACCTTTAGCATACCAAGACCTATGTCTAAAGTTCCTTTTAGATATTTTAATATTCTTTTTACAACATAATAGTGTGATTCTTTTGGACATGCTTGTTATCTCACACATAAGCAAACACTGAAAATTATATTAGGTCTACTAGTTGTAAGATATAATAAAGAACCTATTATACCTCTATACTTGGTTTCATCAAAAGGTTTACCTTTTTCATCAGAATCCATGTAGCAATTTCTTGCCATTTGTGTAACAGATTCTTTGCATTTTTCAATGTCAAATTTCTTTGGTAGTTCTTTGCAATATTTGATTTGGTGAAGAAAAATGTTGTGCTTCATTTGTTTTAGTTGAAGATCAAGGAAAAAATTTAGTTCTCCTATCATGAACATTTCAAATTCTCCCTACATCCTCTGTACAAATACTTCACAAAGTGTATTGTTAGTATAACAAAAAATAATATCATCTACATAAACTTGAACTAACAATATATCATGAGATGTTTTTTTTAATGAAAAGAGTTTGATCACTTTTTAGAAGCTTGCATGAGACCATATATGGAATTTATAAGTTTGTAGATTTGGTTTGGATATTTGTGATTAGTGAAGCCAAGGGGTTATGAGAGATACACTTTTTCTATAAGTTCATTACAAAATACACTTTTTACATCCATTTGGAACAACTTGAAGTCCATGTGATAAGCATAGGAAAGTAAAAGTCTAATTGCCTCAGGTTTAGCCACTGGTACATATGTTTTACCAAATCTGTTCCTTCTTATTGGTTGTATCCATTAGCAACTAAGTGAGCTTTCTTTCTAGTGATTATCCCATTTTCATCTAGTTTGTTTTTGAGTACCCACTTGGTGCTAATGATGTTTATATCATTTGTTTTAGGTATTAACTCTTACACATTATTTCTTTTGAATTGGCTTAATTCCTCTTGCATTGCCATGATCCATAATTCATCTTTCAATACTTCTTAAATTGTATTAGGCTCAATTTGTGATACAAAGGACATGTGTGCACAAAGTAAATTCACTAATTTTATTGTTGTTACTCCCTTTTGAATGTGACCAATGATATTGTCAAGAGATAAATTCTTTGGTGTTCTCCATTTCTTAGGCAATTCATCTATTGAAGTTTATGTTTGTTCCATGTGACTCTTTGATGAGGAAGCTCCAATAAAATTAGAGGTCCGATGATTAGGTTCAAGACCAAGATAATAAAACAAGATTTGCAAAACCTAATTATGGAAGCCAAAAAATTTTTAGAACAGAGTGAATTAGAGGCTACACAAAAATGAATAACTTTTCGACACGTTGATGAACTTGAAAAAGATATTTAACAATCAAAATCTTACTTTTATCCTTAGTTTAAATTCAGTTAAAATTAGGATTTATTTTCTATTTTCTTATCTTTAGTTTAAATCTACATCTTTGGTTTAAGTTATCTTATCTTTAATTCAATTAAAATTAGGATTTATTTTCTATTATCTTATCTTTAGTTTAAATTTATAGGATTTATTTTCTTCTAATTCCTTATAAATAGGAACTTATGTAGAGGAGAACAACAACTCTTTTAATGAATTAAGTGTTTTCTCTTTTGTTAGAGCTTTCCTTTTGTTCTTGGATTAAAGAAGTTTTATAGTGTCGGTTCTATTAGCAGGTCGCAATTAGGATCACACTTCTTTGATAACTTTGATTCTGCTAGCAGGTCGTAGTCAATGTCAAGTTCCTATTTTCTATCTTTTATCTATTTCTATCTTTTTTACCTGTTTTCAAGGCGATCCTTTTAATTTGGATTCGTATCATTTGGCATCAAAGCTTCAACTCTTGAATTCAAGTTTTATCTATCCTTATTTCTTTTGTCTTTAATCTTTGTTATTTTCGCTATTAGTCTATCTCTTTTGTTTTACTCAGTCTTTGTTCTATTCCTTTTTTATATTCATTTTCTTATTTTCTATCATTTGCTCAAAGCAACAAAAAAAATTGTGCAAAAAAAAGTGTGAAATTTGAAAAAAATAAATCTTGAATGGTATTCAATGTATTGCTGCGAATATATTTCATTACTCACAAAGTGTCAATTTTGTCCTTTGTTAGTTCTATACACCTTCACATTGAAAAAAAAATGTCAGTTAATCTTAAATTCTAATACTCACATAAGTGTCAATATTGTTCTTATTTCGTTATTAATTCTATACACCTTTCTTTTATCGTAAGTTCCTTCTTCATTTTTGTTGTTCTTTTTCTCTAAAGTTATTATGTCATCATTCTCTACTATTTCTTGTTTTGTAGAATCATCCTTAAAAGGTTCTTACTTAAGAGCTAATAAAGTAAAGTTGAGTGATAAAAGGCAAAAGTGGTGAGACTATTAGAGAAAAAAAGGTAATTTGAGTGAAAACACGAGTGGTTAAAATATATCAAGTGTAAACACGTGAGAGAGTGTTGTGTGAGAATTTTTTTTCTAACTCAATTTTTTTTACAAACACTTTAATCATAAGTGAAGAAGACTCTAAATTCATGTTGATCATGAAGGATATTCAATATCAATTAAAGACTCTAAATGTAAAATTTGATGATTTATAGTCTACTTCGAAGTCTAACACCAGTTCTAGACAAAGTCATGAGGAGGAAGACGAGGAGTACTTAAATGAGAGAAATAGTGAAAGGAGAAGGCAAATTATGAACATTAAATTGACAATTACTTGGGAAATATTAAGATGAGTATCCCTCCATTTCAAGGAAAGAATGATCTCAAATTGTACTTAGAATGGGAGAGAAAGGTTGAGCATGTGTTTGATTGTCATAATTACTCTAAAGAAAAAAAGGTAAAATTAGTAATTGTTGAATTTAATAATTATGCTAGTATTTGTTGGGATCAATTTTTGATTAGTAGGCATAGAAACAGTGATAGGCTTATCCGTTCATAGGAAGAGATGAAGGTTGTTACACGAATGAGATTTGTACCAAGTCATTATCATAGGGACGTGTACAAAAGATTATAAAGTTTAACTCAAGGTTCTATAAGTGTGGTAGATTACAACAAGGAGATAGAGATAGCCATGATCAGAGCTAATGTTGATGAAGATCGAGAAGCAACCATGGCAAGGTTTATTGGAGGTTTAAAGAAGGAAATAACTTATGTTGTAGAGTTGCAACATTTTGTGGATATGGAAGATTTGTTGCATAAAGAAATTTAGGTGGAAAGGAAAATGAAGTAAAAAAGTCCTTCCAAATTTGTGTCATCTTCTAATTCTATATAGAGATCAAATTGGAAGAACAATAAAGGTGTTACAAATCCTAAAGATGATGAAAAAGACAAAGTACTCAGTTGTTGCACTAAAGGTAAAATTGAAAATTATACATCTTCTAAATAACGTGATATCAAATGTTTTAGGTGTCAAGGAGTTGGCCATATTGCTTCTCAATGTCCAAATAAAATAGCAAAGATTGTGAGGGATAATGGGGACATAGAAAGTGAGGGGTCAAGTGATGATGAGATGTCATTGTTGGAGGATGTAGTTAGGTTGAAGTTGTTGAATCTGTACATGGAGTTGCACTTGTTACAAGGCGTGCTCTTAGCATACAACCTAAGAAAGATGGAAATGTAGAACAATGTGAACATATTTTTCATACAAGGTGTCACAAAAATGACAAGGTATATAACATGATTATTGATAGTGGAAGTTGTACCGATGTGGCTAGCACCTTGTTGGTTGAGAAATTGAAATTGCCAACCAAAAAACATCCTCATTCATATATACTTTAGTGGCTCAATGATTGTGGAGATATAAGGGTGACTAAACAAGTTCTGATTTCATTTTCCATTGGCAGATACAAAGACTAAGTTCTTTGTGATGTTGCACCGGTGCATGTTGGACATCTACTTTTAGGGCATCCTTGGCAATTTGATAGAAAGTCACACACGATGGGTACAAAATAGGTATACCCTTTCCATGGATGAACGTACCATTATATTAACATCGCTCAAACCTATTGATTCACATGCGGATCAAATTAGAATTGCAAGAGAGTGTAAGATAAGAGAAGAACAATTGAGCATTCAAGAAAAAGAAAGAAAAGAAAATATGAGTTAAAAAATGAGAGAGAAAACAAATGAGTGTTGTGAAAAGATAAATAAGAAAATGAGTGTATTTGCAAAGAAAAGAGAAGTCGAGAGTGCTTTGTTAGAAGGCAAGAAACTACTTGTATTGATGTATAAGGATTTTACTTCACTAATGATTTTAATTCTTATTTGCCTTGTGAAGTTGCTACTTTGTTACATAAATTCATTGATGTTTTTCCAAAAGAATTGCCTCAAGAATTACCTCCTTTAAGAGGTATTGAGCATCAAATTGACCTCATTTCGAGTTCTCCAATTCCAAATCGGCTAGCCTATATAATAAGTCTAAAGGAAACAAAGGAAATTGAAAGGCAAGTGGAAGAATTATTGCAAAAAGGCTTTGTAAGGGAGGGTCTTAGCCCATGTTTTGTTCTTGTGATCTTGGTTCCAAAGAAAAATGGAACATGGCGCATGTGCATTGACTCCCGAGCCATCAATAAAATCACTGTAAAGTATAGATACCCTATTCTTAGATTGGATGATATGCTTGATGAATTGCATGGTTCTTGTGTGTTTTCTAAAATTGATTTGAAAAGTGGATACAATTAAATTCACATGAAAGAAAGTGATGAATAAAAAATAGCTTTTAAAACAAAATATGGTTTATATGAGTGGTTAGTAATGCCATTTGGCTTAACTAATGCACCCAACACTTTCATGAGATTAATGAACCATGTTTTGTGTTCTTTTATTGGAAAATTTGTTGTGGTCTATCTTGATGATATTTTGATTTATAATAAACATATTAATCATTCGCATGACATTCTTAAAGTTTTGGAGAAAATAAATTGTATGCCAATATCAAAAAGTGTTCATGTTGTCTTGAATCTGTTATATTTTTGGGATTTGTTGTAAGCTCCAAAGGAATAAGTATGGATGAAGAAAAGGTAAAGACAATTAAAGAATAACCTACACCTAAGAATGCAAATGAGGTAAGGAGTTTTCACGGTTTAGCAAATTTTTATAGGAGGTTTGTGAAGAACTTTAGTTTTATTGTTGTACCTTTAAATGAACTAGTTAAAAAGAATGTTGTATTCAAATGGGATAATGTAGATGAAAGAACTTTTAATGTGTTGAAAGATAAGTTGACCAATGCACCTTTGCTTTGTTTACCAATTTTGATAAAGCTTTTGAAATTGAATGTGATGCTTCTAGTATCGAGATAAGTGCAGTATTGATGTAGGACTTTAAACCAATTGTTTATTTTAGTGAGAAACTTAGTGGAGCAGCATTGAATTATCCTACCTATGACAAGGAGTTGTATGCTTTAGTAAGAACTTTGTAGAATTGGCAGCACTACTTGTGGCCAAGAGAGTTCATAATCCATCATGACCATCAAAGTTTGAAATTTTTTAAAACTCAAGGTAAGCTTCAAAAGAGACATGCCAAGTGGTTGGAGTTCATTGAAATGTTTCCTTATGTGATCAAGTATAATAATGGTAAGGAAAATATTGTGGCTGATACATTGTCTAGAAGGTATGCATTACTTACTTCTTTACAAACTTAGTTACTTGGTTTTGAGATTATGAAGAAATTATGTCAATTATCCTATTTTGGCCAAGTATGGGATTGTTGTTCTAAACTTGCTATTGGGGATTATTACAAACAAAATGCGTTTTTGTTTAAGAAGAATAAGTTTTGTGTGCATCTTTGTTCCTGACATGAAACGTTAGTTAGGGAAACTCATCGTGGTAGATTGATAAGACATTTTGGAGTTAAAAAGACTTCAGAATTTTTGCATGAGCATTTTTATTGGCCTAATATGAAACATGATGTGCATAATATTTTTAATAAGTGCATTACATGTAAACAAGCTAAATCAAAGGTCATGCCTCATGGTTTCTATACTCCTTTGCTTGTACCTAATCAACCTTGGATTGATGTTTTAATGGATTCTGTGCTAGGATTGCCTAAATCTTGAAATGGAAAAGATAGTATTTTGTTATTGTTGATAGGTTTAGTAAAATGACAAATTTCATTCCATGTTCTAAAACTAATGATGCAACACATATTGTTGATTTATTCTTTAAAGAAGTTGTGTGTTTACATGGATTGCCTAAAACCATAGTGAGTGATAGAGATGTGAAGTTCTTAAATCACTTTTGGCATACCTTGTGGAACAAGTTAGGAACAAAACTATTATTTTCTACTGTTACACATCCTCAAACGAATGGACAAATTGAAGTTGTAAATAGAACACTTACTTCCTTGTTGTGTGCTATTATTCAAAAGAATTTGAAACAATGGGAGAAATGTTTGCCACATGTTGAGTTTATTTATAATAGGTCTATTCATTCTACTACTTCTTATTCTCCTTTTGAAATTATGTATGGTTTTAATCCTTTAACTCCTCTAGATATCTTACTATTGTCAACTAATGAATATGATAATTTGGATGGAAAACATAAGGAAATTTTTTTTAAGGAGTTGCATGTCTAAGTTCTAGCAAACATTAAGAAGAGGAATGAACAATATGCAAAGGAAACAAATAAGGGTTTGTCAAAATGATTTTTGAACCGGGAGATTAGGTTTGGGTTCATTTGAGAAAAGAAAGATTTCTTACTAAAAGAAAATTCAAGTTGCAACCAAGAGGAGACAGACCATTTCAAGTGCTAAAGCAGATAAATGACAGAGCCTACATGCTTGATTTACCAAGTGAATATGATAATATAACTCCTACATTTAATGTGGTTGACCTCACTCTATTAGATGTAGGTGATAAACTTGATTCAAGGACGGATCCTTTTGAAGAGGGAGAAAATGATGAGAAAGGTCCAATAAATCCACATAAAGACACTTTGAATAAAATTAGAGGTCCTATGACTAAGTTGAAGACCAAGATAATAAAACAAGATTTGCAAAGCCTAATTATGGAAAGCAAGAAATGTTTAGAATAGAGTGGATTAGAGACTACACAAAAATGGATAACTTTTCTACACGTCGATGAACTTGAAAAAAGATATTTAACAATCAGAATCTTATTTTTATTCTTAGTTTAAATTAAATTAAAAGTATGATTTATTTTCTATTATCTTATCTTTAGTTTAATCTATATCTTTAGTGTAAGTTATTTATCTTTAATTTAGTTAAAATTAGGATTTATTTTCTATTATCTTATCTTTAGTTTAAATTTATAGGATCTGTTTTCTTCTAATTCCTTATAAATAGGAACTTATGTAGAGGAGAACAATTTTTTTAATGAATTAAGTGTTTTCTCTTTTGTGAGAGCTTCTTTTTTGTTCTTGGGTTAAAGAACTTTTATAGTGTTAGTTTTATCAATAGGTCGCGGTTAGGGTTACGTTCCTTTGATAACTTTGATTTTGCAGGCAAGTCGCAATTAGAGTCAAATTCGTATTTTCTATCTTTTATCTATTTCTATCCTTTTTACATGTTTTCAAGATGATCCTTTTAATTCAGATTCATATCGTTACCCTCTTTATTTGTTTCTTCAATTTTAGAAGGAATCTCTTGTGTATGTTTTTCCTATGCGTGTATGGCTCTAGAATGGGTGGAGGACTCACTTCATACATTTTATTTTTGTATAGTGAAGGATTGCAACGTGCTTATGTAAAAGTATGGAAGACATAACGGGAAGCTTACGACAATAGTTGATGGCAGAAGGAAGAAAACTCTTCAAAAATGCCTTATGTACAATTATGTTTTGGAGTTTGGGTATTTGTAAAGATGTATTAAATTGAGTCATTACTTTGAGTTTTCTAGTCCTTCTTGTAAATATATGGATAGACTAAGATTTTATATTATGATGTATTCATTCATTAAATTAACTCAATTATGGTATTTTTAATTAAAAAGTTATTAAAATATATTTGTACATGTGTTTTAATAATTTTTTGTACTAATATATAATTACTAATTTTTACTTTCAAATATTTGTTATGAGAACGTTATTTTATGTATTGAAAAATATTTTATTAATAAATATTATTTGAACAAGTGTTAATAAGATAAAGAATTTTATTTTTGATGTTTTAAGTGATATGGTTAAAAAATAAATTTACACCACATTTTAATAATGTTGTTTTATTAATGCATGATTTTTTTCATAAAATAAATAAAATAATAAGAAATTTTCATAGAATAACAAGGAGTGGTACAGAAGACAAGGTTAATTTTAATGGAGAAGGTCATGTCATGAGTGTAAAAACATCAAGGACAAATGAGGAAAGAAATATTAGCATGGGGAATTCTATTATGATAAATGAAAAAGTTGTATGAGAGAAAAACACATGAGAGAATAACCAATTCTCATTTACAAGATTACGTGCAGGGTTAGAAGTGATATAAAATAAGAGAGTGTAAGAATTGGGTAAGGGGTTGTTGTGAATTCTTCTCTTTCTGTATTTTGGTTATCTTCTTCTTGGATAGCGAATTTCTTTTCACTATAAGAAACTCCATCAGTAAATAATACTAATACAGAGATAGTTCCCTGCATCACGTTTTAGTCATTTTTTTCCTACTACTGTTTAGCCATTATTGCTACCCAAAGGAGGAAGAGTAAAGAGGAAATTTTTTTAACAGAGTTGGTGTATAGTAAAATTTTATTTCTTATATTAATCCCAAAATTATTAGTAATGATGTACATAAATCATAAAGATAATGGTGCATCCTGGAATCCGCCAATTAATTATATATTTAAATATGATCTTTAAATTAAATGTGTATTATGTAATTTTTTTAAAATAATTATTTTTATAGATGATTTAATTATTTTCTATTCTTATAGGTATAAGAATTTTTTATTTTAATAATTATAGTTTAAAATATTTTATTTTAATTTATATAATTATAATTTTTTAATCTCGTTGATCCTAACTGTCTAAAATTTATTCATGTTTTTATATTTAAATTTTTAAAACTGTTATAAAATTAAAATTGATAGTACAAAATTACAAAAATAATTAGATAATTTTAAATTTATAATAATTTTAAAATATCTTAATCTAATAATATTACACGATTTTCAACAATAAAAAGTAAAATAGTTAAAAAATTATAATTATAAAAACTAAAATGAGATATTTTAAATTATAGTTATTAAAATGAAAAGTTTTTGCAATCATAGACAAAAAAATAATTAAATTTTTATAATTTTTTTCAAAATATCTTTTAAAAATGATCAATAATTTATCTAATAATAATATTACCAAATATACACTAAATTAATCATGTAATTTTTACGTGCCAAAAACTTTTAAAAACCAGAGTCGAATAATATAATACAAAATTAATAACATTTTTTTTTCTTTACTGATATAATTAATAGTATTACCAAAGTGAACCTAAAGGTAAATTATTAGGTTTTCAATTTAAAAATTTCCAAAATTATAAAGACCTACAAAATAACGTCACATAGTTATGCCACTACCAGCAAGACTTAATCAAAAATAAAAAACGAGAGAATATTTTTTGTTTAGTTAAAAGCGTTAGGTTGTGCGATTATGGTGAAGCGCTGATATTGGCCTCCAATCACTCTCACTCTGGTAACTAAATCTCATTTCATTTCTCAATGAACTATTATTCACCTGCTTGCTCTTGTTTTCGCATCTCGAACTTGAAACCCTTTTGCTTCGTCTTCATAATTAATTATTCTTTTCTTTGTGGGCATAGTAACATGGAATTTTCGTGGGTTGGATTTTGTTTCCTATTACATTCTTTTTGTATCTTCTGGGTAATTTTGTATGTGAATGAATATCTGAGGCATTTGTGTAGTGTTACTGTGACCATCAGGTTCTGTAAAATGACTGATTGATTGGTTTTTGAGCAATTTTGAATATCGTGGGTTGCGAGCTATGTGTTTGGTCAAATGCCCAAATGAACTTTGAGATTCCCTTTGACGAGCTTTCTTGGTTCTTATTTATTTATTTATTCTCTCTTACTATTGGTTTCTTATGGTCTATTTTTTGGATTGGTCTGTTAGTAGTTTATGGCTTTGTTAACTTTGCTAGACAGTGTTATTTCTCTGATGGGTCTTGGTGATGGATTTGATGTGTGATACTGTTGACCCCTTTTCTTGTATTAATGAGATTGATTGGTATAGGAGAAGGATAATCTTTCCAGGGATTTTATTCTTAAAATTAGTACAAGAAATTTAGGGTTAGGGTCATTTTCTTCTGTTACTAGATTTTTTTTTATCATAGTCAATTTGAATCCTTCCATGTTTAGTTCTTTATACTTTGGGTGCTGGGTTGGAGGCTTTGTTGCATTGGTACAGATATGAGTGTTGGATACTATATGACACATCAATGCAACAATAATTTTAAAAAATTAGGATTACGGGTTTGGCGATATATATTAAGTAAAATACAATATTTATATGTTGCTCATATTTTACAAATTTTTTTTTCTTGTTTTTTTTTTTTCTTAATATAGCTGGTATTTATTTTGATTTACCATCATCATAATGTTATTGCTGGTTTTTATTTCTTACAAAATTTATGAACTAGAATAATTTTAGCTAAATTTAAATAGAAATGTTATATTTAAATTATGATTGATTCTTTAAAGGGAAAAAACATACACAAGAGGATTGAAGATAAGACAGCCAAGTTCTAATATGTTGGCACTTGGCAGCCATATTATATGCTTAATAATATCTAATACAGATGATATGGATTTGTCCCTAATTTTAAAGTATCCATGCATTTAAAGTTGGAGGCACTATATGTAGCTGCTTGATTGCCTCATCAATCATCATCTATAAATTAATGTCCTTCCAGGATACTATTTTCTGACAGACTTTACTTACTATATACCTTTTATCAGGAGAACCTGTTTTTCAACTCACTTTTGAACACCAAATGATTTTGCAGTTGCTGTTATGGTTTTGGTCAAGTTTTGTTTGTTCTTCCAAGGTTTTGTACATCGATATTAACTTTCTTGTCATAATTTTCTTGCCACTAAATTTATCATGCATTAGAAAGAAAGATTATACTGAGTAAATATTTACTTCTTGCAGCCTAAACATTATAAAATATATATGAAATTCCCAGTTCTCATGGCAATGGATGACCTATTCCTTTATATACCAAATTTCTGAGAGCAGTGGTATTTAACTTTTTCTAGTGTCTACCTCTGCTCAGGAACTGAGAATACACATACGATTTCTCACAACTCTATTTTGTAACTTGTTTGAGGATATTAAGCTTTAAAGTTAGACAATGCTTATATATTTTCAGGGAGGCTTTATTTTTTATTATTATTATCCGACTTCTAAACAATGGTTGTGCTAAGGTTTTTGCATTATTGAGTTGAGATTTTGAAGAAATGTGTAGTTTGGGTGAGTCAGTGGCTTGCTAAGTTAGGTTTCAGGTAGTTTGGAGCATATTGGAGTGTGGTGATTTCCTGTGGAGTATAAAAATTCACCTGTTTCCTGCCATCTCTGTTCTCTTGCTGAATTTGAAACTGTGTACTGCTGTTTATGCTTGCTTCATATGATCTCAGGATTTTTGTGATTTTCTCTTTCTTAGTCTTTTGACAACTGCTGTGAATTTAGTGAATAATTCATGCTTTTATCTTCATCTGGCTGCTTCTGTTGCTCTTATATGAAGTCTATAAATGTCAGGTTATGGAGTCGGTATTCATCCTTAATTCTTTTAGTTACCTTTAGTTATACAGTTCAATATCTTGTAAGTTTAATAAAAAAAAATTTCCCCAGAGGAGAAAAGCTTTAGGATATGTTTGGAAGTGGGATTTTGTGGGAAAGAGAATGGATGACAAATTCTTTATTTTTAAATCAAGAGTTATATAATATTTATAACAATAAACAAAAAATTGAGACATTAAGTTTATGTCTTTCACTCATTCTGTCATTTTATTTCTGTTTTTAAAAAATATTAAATTTGAGAATATTTATTAAAAATAATAAATTTACCTTCCCTTCCTTTTGCCTCCCAAACCTCACTGCCAAACATATCCTTAGGGGATAATAAGGCTTTCTGCTTGATGTTTGTTGTCTCTTGTCTGGTAATAATTTAGCTGAGATTTGATTCCATTTGGCAGCTGCATGAAGTATATTTAATCAATCCTTTCAAGAGTTATCAGCTTAATCAACTTTGAATAACATTTTCCATGGCATTTCTACGGTGGATTCCTTTGTGCAGAAATTTCTAAAACAAATAGTTGATGATTTATCAACATGAAGAAGTTGTTAGATTTTGGGAGGAAAGCCCTCTTTTATGCCAGGGTGCTTTCTGGATATGAAGAGCGAAGAATACGATCTTTAAGACTGCAGCTTGAGCAACGTGTACAACAGGTCTAACATTTTCTCTTCTTTGAACATTTATATTCATGCGTTTGTTAGTTTCTTTTCTCCTTTAGAAAATACCAGAAAATAAGGCATATGAATGTTGGGAGCTAGGACTTGGCTCTCCAATTACAATAGTTAGCTTTTTTGTAGGTTTTCCCAAGGTTCTTACCAACCTGACTAGTGTTAAGAGAGAAAGGAAAACCTTAAGCTAACTGTTCTTTGGAAATGGCAGGGGAATCCTCATCAGACAATTAAAAATGTTCTAGTTTTTGATGGAGAAGGTGTGATGCATTCAATCGTTAAAAAAAATAGTTCAATATTGTTGATGTTGGTGATTACTGAGTAGTCACAGTCCTCATAAATCTGAAGGACATATATTCTAGATATAATAGTGGTACTGGTTTATTATTTGCACTTTTGTGGTAGTCAATAAGGCATCATCATGTTGACCCAAGTCTGAATAATTAGTAAATTGTTAAGAAGGGTCAGGCTTTTATTGTGCTTATATCACAATCTAATGGAAATAGGTAAAGCAAGGTAGTGAAGATATTACATCATATTATAGTTCTTTTTCATCACCTATTCACATGGGGGACATATGAATTGACCTTTTAACCTTCATTTTTCATTGTGGTGATTATGAAGGCAGATGTAGGATTACCTCTTTATTTCCATTCTGATGTGTATGATGTTTTCCCATGAAAAAGGCACAAGCAAGGAAAGCGGCCATAAATAAAGTACCTGAGCAGATTATTTTATCCGAGGTTCGTCGAATGGTTGAAGAGATGAAAGTTTTGAATAAGAAGCTGGAAGAAACAGTAAGTTCTGCTGTCAGGGAAAATATAAAATTTTGGAAATTTCGGATTTCAATACATGTATTTGTTTTAGATTTGTTTTTTGAAATTTCTAATCCTTTGCTGTCACTTGTAAATATGAAGGCAAACTATCTTTTAAACAAGAAGTTTCATCTGTTCTTTTTCACTTAAGTTATACCAACATGCATTGAGAACTTCCGAGTGAAATGCATTTTTTTCCCCAACTTTTTTTATGTCAAAATTGGATGTTTCATATTCTTTCAGTTTTCTTTTTGGATAAAAACATTTGTATTCTGTCATGATTATCTTAATTAAAATATTTGCCTATTACATGTAAGTTGTTATATGATATTTGGTTTCTTTTCCTTAATATATAAGACTATATGATTGTTTCATTTGTGACACTAAAATTTGTTGCACGACTAAATGCACATTTTGTGTAGGAGGCAGCCATTGAAGACTATTTCAAGCCTCTAGACAAGGAAGCTGAGATTATAATGAAAATGCAACTACAAGGGGAAGAGAGAACTTCAGAGATGATGATGAAGACACTGGAGAAACAAGCTTCACTTCAACAGGTTGAAGCAGAAAAAAATGCAAGTAAGCATCAAGTTGACAACTCTGAAACCAACCTGAATGAAAGTGAGATGATGGAACAAGAGAAAACTTTGAAGGAGATGTTAAAAGCACTGCAACAAGAAGTTTTGCTTGAGAAAGCTGATGCAGAAAGTTCAGATAATGTGCATCAGGCGGACGAGTCTCATATCAACTTGACCTCGGCATCTACAAGCACTCCTAAATGAAGCTGAGATTATTTTGAAACATTGGTGATTCTTGATTTTTACCTTTAAAATGCATTTCAGCTTGGCTGCTGAAATGTCAATCATCCTTGGTGAATTCAACTAACCAAGGCAGGACTAGGGCTTATTTGTAGTTTATTTATATTACTAATTTTATTCAATAAATATTCATCTTTTGAGGCATGGTCAAATTATATCAGTTTTTTCATAAGATGTAGTTAATTAATTAATAAAGTTTAAAAAGAAAACACCCTAGGAAAAATGTTTGTGCCAGTTTGCCCATCTTCAATCATCTTAGCAGATGGTGCATTCTGTCAATTAATGTAGTTTATAAATATTGAGGAAATGTGATTATTAGAGTCAGAGACCTATTATTAGTGCTGTTTTGGAAAATCTCATATACAGAAAATATGTTGCTTTAGAACTATTTTGATTTTATTTATAAGTACTATTCTGCATAACTGTGTATGAGAGTAGAAAAAAGTGGCATTGAATATTAAAAATAAAGAATTCCATAATAAGCTTAACCTCATAGTAATACGTCAAAATTTCTACACTTGTAATCTTTATAATTTTGAATTGCCTTTTTAAATTATACACATGTAATGATAGTCTCTTTAAGCAGTATGTAATGAGCTGTCTAGGTAAACTCTCAAGATAAGATTGTAAACATTTTTTTTATTTGTTTATATTGGGATTTGTGGATAATATCATAGCATTTATTGTGTCAAGCTACAAATTTACGCTGAGCTTTATAGTATACGGAAAATTCAAGTGAGGTCATTTATGTGCTAGCAAGTAACACATTCCTATAGAATTAAGAACGATAAGGTAAATTTACATATTAGTAATAACGTCCCACAAATAGACACAAGAAAGATTGATATACACCATAATTTTAATAAAATTGGATTGTTGAACAGAATATGTTATAAATAAAAATTGATCTAATTTGATAGTTCAATTAGTGATCCTATTTAATTGAGTTAGTAAATTAATTTAGTTGAATTGATTGAATCAATATTAAATATTTTAAAAAAATATGTAATTTAATAAAAATATAAAAAAAATGAAGATCAATTTATCATTAAATTATTATAATTATTTATTAAATTTATAAAATAATTAATACATATATTTATATCTTATATCATTTACATCAGTTTGTGCGTTCAATTATTCATTGATTCGACTAATGACTTATTAATTCAGAGTTGAAGATGGATTTATTTTTTAAAACATTCATATACATATATAAAACTATTACTTTTCTTTGGCTTATTTTAAAAGTTCGTTTAGTAGTGAGCAATTAATGGTTTAAAGTTGTTGCGTCATTTGCAGGTAGAGAGAAAGAACAAAGGAGTGACTTTGTGATAAGAGTAGGGCTAGCAAGCTATGTATTTTGATTCAAGTGCTAATTGAACTAGTTAAAAAAAAGGATATAAGTTAAGGATTTAGCATAATTTTGAAACGTATGAATCACAACGGAATGATAATAGACTAATGGAAAACAAAGTACTTTTCTTTCTTTTCACTGTTTGAAACATTTTAAAAAGTAAAAGAATGAAAAAAAAAGAGACCGCTAACTAATTACAATTTGTTGTTTGTAGGAAGAAAAGAAGATCGAAATGGTGAGTTATACTATAAAAAGACTAAATTACTCTTATTTATACACGAGTACTGCTAGCCGTACATATGGAAAATGTCTACCCAACAAATGTAGTAAATCGCATATATAAAAATTGTTAATTTTTGTTTACAAGTAATTAATTTTTATTAGATATTTTAATATAATTAGTTATATGTAAAATAAAATTAACTACTATTAAAATATTTTGTGATATTATTAACCACATATCATTCATTGATACAATTATCTTTATTTATTTATAAGTAATTGTGAGATAAAATTGATAATATTTATAATCTATAATATTATATAAAGTTGACAAAAAGAGAAACTAATAGTCATTTTTTCACAATTGAATTTGTCAAAAAACTTTTCACCCAAAATAAAAATAGTATTGATATTT
>JAMLFT010001499.1:0-30474 GCA_026544285.1 Pachyrhizus erosus
GTTTTTATATTTTTTAAAAATATAAAAAATTTAATAAAATATATCAAATTTCATTTTTATAATATTATTTCAACACTTGTAAACAAAATCATCCTTATGAATAAACATGACTTACGCTGTTATGAATTAACATCACTCTTATGAATAAACATACTGCTATGTTAGATTGATAATTTTTTTTATTTGTAAGAATCGAAAATGTGTATTAAGAGTTACAACAAATTATATATTCTGTTCAATTGTACCAATTGAATTACACATAAAATTAATTTTTATTAAGTGACAAAAAAATATAAAGTGAAAAAGTGAGGATGCATTTGCCATAGATTTAATATTAATAAAGATTACAAGGTATTTTGATTAAAATCAAGCTGAATGTATTTTCAGTTTATATATATATATTCACTCTAAATAAGTCAAATCTCACATTAATTACAAAACTTAAAAAATAATAATGCAAACTATCATTTTTTTTTTTAAAAATATAATGCAAAAGTATAATTAAAATGAATAGAAAATGATTAAGAAAAAAAGTATCATGTATATTACTTAATAATGCAAGCTGCAAAATTGCATATTGTTGGTGGCATTGCTGATAATCGGCAAAATGTTGGTGTAGCTTAGACATTCAACTTTCGCACTGACGTTGAAATCATTATTTATTTTCAGCAAGTTGTTCATTCATAGTCAATCAATTTGCTTCGTTCAGTAGTTATTTTCAGTCATTGTCCAAAAAGGAAAAAAGAAAAAAAGAAGTTATTTTCAGTATAATATAATTGTCTTAATCCGTTGCACAAGATAATCAAAATTTTCAATAAAACGAAACCCTGCGAACTATGAACGAAACCAATATTCTCTGTCCATATCTGTATCTATATTAAAATATAACTAGGGTTGTGGACAGCTAATAATGTTACATCCTTACATAACAATAAAATTAAATTATTACATTTAATTTAATTCTTGAAGGATGCAAAGTACGCACTGGAAATATCTATATTATGTTAATGAGATAATTGCTTGAGGCCTCTAGTCACTGAAATTTTTATTTATTATTAATTCAAGTTATTAAGTGATAATTTTTGTCACAACAATTTTTTTATTGAATTTTTAATGGTGTTTTATGTTACTTTAAAATAAATATATAATCATTTATAAATCTTCACTTTTATACACAAGTTTTTGGCTTGTTGCTATAATTTTTCCAACAATATATACTCTTCATAATTATGATTTAAAATTGACTTGTGGTCAAGTCTATTCAGTTAGGTCTATCTAAATTCTAGAATCATGTGTTTCACGAAGATGAATGTCAAAACATGTATTTCATACAAAATAATTAAGAAAAAAACAAATAAGAAGTGTTATATAGTTCATGTAGAATTATTACAGGTGAACAAATAAATTTGATATATTGAGTTGGTTTATTTAATTCAATTTTCTTATGGAGATCAGGTTAGGAATATTTTAATCTACTAACCTATTTAGATTGTCTTATTTTTAACTTGCTAAAAAAAACAAGTTTGAAACTAATATTAAATAGAGGTAGATAATTTCATCAAATTAATTATTCTACATAAGTAAATAACATCTTTGCAAGTATTCATCTTTATACTCTATCACTTTGAGCCATCAAATGGACAACAACATCATTGTATGTGAATCAATCTTATATATTAGTGTAGTTTGGGATAACTAATTGTTTTATTATTTGTTTTATAATTATTTATTTCAATTTTTTAACTAATATTTCATTACTTTTTTTTATTGTGTCTATTTTAAAACTTGTTTTTTAATTTTTTATTGTGTCTATTTATAAACATAATCTTTATTGAGATGATAAAGTGGACAACAAGATGATAAAATTATAATCTTAGAAGATTGATGGTTAATGGAAGCATATAGAAGAAGTGTTGGTAACAGAGCATGACAGTTCTCAGAAACTAGTCTAACATAATTGTCTCAACTTCAATTGAGGTTAGGTGAGAAATAACTTTGTTATTGATAGAGAAGTTATTCACATAATCGGAGGAAAGTAGCTATGAAGGTAACCTGATTTAAATTTGTGTTGACCTAATATTTATATTTGGATCAAGGTGTCCCAAAAAAGAGTGGTTTCTTTAGTGAAATAGTACTCCAAAATGATACCTAAGCATGATTAAGCATGGTAGATGAGATAATGACAATATTTGTAAAGATTTCAACACTTATAAAAAAAGTGCTTCTGGTATATTGACACAATATATTACGAAAAAGGTATCTAACTATGAAAAAAGCCTTAAAATTTATACAAGAAAATCATTTATAATGAATTAATGTCAGTTACTAACTCACAGAATTAGTTTTTAATCAACGTCATCTCAACATGAGATGTAATAGCCCTTTAATGTTTGCAATTTTTTCTTATATCAATAGCCACGGTTAATAATAGTGTTTTCTCAAGATATATGGTGTGGTAGAATACAAGGTGATGTTCAAGTAGGACACTTTGACGCTTGTGATAAACATTATATTTTAATTGTGTATATACTAACCTCAAAGTATATGTTCACATGTGAGAGATTGTGAAGTAGGTAGAGGATATCATGGGACATCTCAAACACTAGGTTGAGATTGTGTGTGGCCAATTCCAAAGGCTTTTATGGCTTAAGATGCATCAACATACATATGTATATTGGAATGATAATCTTGTAATTTTGGAAAATCATGCCCTTAAGATTGAATTTTTATAAAGTCATACTCCATAACAATATATTTTTAAAATTTTCTTATTGATATTCATTGTTAAGTACATGATATATCTTTAATCAACTATGTCACTAATTCATTTGCATTATTGTTGTTTGTGTTTGGCTTGCAATGACCATAAATGTTGGCTAAGTGGTGATTCAACAATTGTTTAGACTAGGTGCAAGATATGAAGATTGAAATGTCAAATTTAAGTTTTTCATGGAAGAAATTTTAGGCTTACCTTGACACATCCTTAGGAAACTATTGTGGTAGGACAAAAAGTTCTTAGGCGAAATTACACTCAACATGTCACATTTAAATACAACTAATAATAAAATGACACATGTGAGATAAAAAAAGGTGTAAGAATTAGTGAAAGATTTTAAAAATGAAAGGTTATATATTTTCATGAAAATATATGTTATTCATGAAAATGTGTAGGAATGGGAAGTTGTATTTTTTCATAAAAATATTTTTTCTTTCATGAAAAGATTTTTTTATTTATGAAAAGATGCAAGTATGAAAGATTGTATCGTTTAATGAAAGTGTCATTCTTTCATTAAATGATGTTTCTTTTCACCAAAAGTTATGACATGTGATTTTTCATTAAAAGTCATGAAGTGTGACTTTTCACTAATAGTTATAAGGTGTATCTCTTTGAAGGGTTATAACTCTTCATCAAAAGAAATATGATGATTAATAAATAAAAATATTTTATCTATAGAAAAATACGCAATGAGAATAGAAAGATAATGATTCTTTATAATCAAATCACTTCCTTTATGCATAAATAGTATCAAGGAAACTATTGTTTTGTAAACTATCGTTGACAATAAACTTAATTGTGGGAGTGCTTGTTAAGGAATTTTATTGTATCCTAAAGGGAATTAATAGGAACATCCTATTACCTTCAAGTTTATAAAGATTAGTGGGGACAAATAAAACCTAAAGGTAAGTGTTTTACATATATATTGGATACTTATATATATATATATATTTTGTTTTTTCTTTCTTGTAAAACCATAACTCTCAATGATTTTCTCTAATATTTTTTTATTATTGTAGAAGCATCACTATTAATTTCTAGCAACAATGTGTAAAAAGCGAGTTTGACTCTCTTTATGCTTACTTTCACAAAAAACAAGGTTAGATTGATATTGAGTTTATAAAAGACAAGAACAAAAATAAATCCAAACTCATCTGCATTGGATATTGTTGAGTTATGAAAAACTCATAAAAAATCCATCTTACACTTTTTTTTAATTTTAATTTATTTATATATTTTAAAATATATCATATATTAAATTATTAATTATATTTTTTTAACTTGTCTTGACTTTGTTTTGTAAAGCTAAAGAAAATCTAAATCTAAACTTGGAGAAAGTGAACTTTTTTAGTCAAAATCAAAATAAATTCAAATAGATACTCATAAAATAATATTTAATTGCTATGCATGGAGAAAAAAATTATTATCAATATCAATTTTATTTAATTTATTATCTGTCTTATAATTTCATACATATGGTGATCAAATTATGTGAACTAAACAAAATTATATATTATATTATCGTTAGAAACTTTTTTCTTTATTTTTTTATAATTTTTCTATCATACATGCTTATTACTAACCAATATCCAATGGTTGCATGTCACATATAAATATACTTAAAATATGAAAAACGAATTTAACTTACATTTTTAATTAAAATATAGAAAATAAAATAATTTTAAACTATAGAAAATATAGTCGTTTTAAGTTTTTTATTTTAAAAATTTTGTAAAAATTAAATTAATTAATAAATTATTATTTGACTATCTTTACAAATAGTTATTATATTTAATATTTGATTAATGAAATCTTTTTAAAAGAATTTGTAAATAATTAAAAATATTTTTATATCATAATTTAAATTATTTATTAAAAATGTAAAATATAATGTATATATTCAATTATATTTATTTATTATAAATTTTAATATAAAAATAAGTAAAATATACGTACTAAAGTACTAATTCTAACTTAAATAAAACCAGCTTACTAAAATACTAATTTTAACTTTTTTTTTTGTCAAAATACTAATTCTAACTTAAATAAAACCATTGTACCGTAAATTCTTTTATTTCATTACAATTACTTCTTTATTTGAGATTATATTTTGAAAAGGAGATAGATAAAATTTAAAAATCAAGCAATATCATGTATTCATTTTAAATAATAATATGGTTTAATTATTTTTTATTCTTATAATTATAATAAATTTTATTTTAATATTTATATTGTAAAACGTTTCATTTTAGTTTATATAATTGAAATTTATTTTGGTATCAATAATTTAAAATATTTTATTTTAATTTATATAATTATAATTTTTTAATTATTTTAATTATTATTGTCTAACATTGTTATATATTTTAAAATTGTTACAAATTTAATTTTCTAATATTTTTAATTTTGATTTTAATTTTATAATAATTTTAAAGAATCTAAATATAAAAATATTTAACAATTTTAAATAACAAACACTGAAAGAACTAAAAAATTATAAATATAGAAGATAAAGTGAGATGTTTTAAATTATAGGTATTAAAATAAAAAGTTTATATAATTATAAGTACTAAAATTATAATTTTTTAAACTAAAAGCACTAAAATAAAAATAAAAATAAAACCTAATGATATATCCATAGCATAATAATATCTAGAAGCGCCACCAAGTTTGGCAAGTAGAACAGCATGCCAGCACCCATAGGCACAGGGATCCCCAATTGAATATTTATACACGTGGATGTTTAGAGCTTTTTTAAGTCTAAAATAAACACTCAAACTCAACGATTCATTTAGTTTTTTTTTAACACAAAATTTAAATTAAAAACTTTGTTTAAAAGAAATTATGTGATATTATTCGAATTAATTACTTGTTATCATCCCTAATTCAATCATTGTTTGGCAATTGCAATTCAGAATTTAAGTCTTTTTAAAATAACTAATTATGTAAAGTGAAAAAAAAATAAAGATACTTTTATTACTGTTTTAAAATTAATAAAATAAAAATATTTTATTTAAATTAATACTAAAAGTTGAAAAACCTAATTATCTTTAATTAAGTCTCTCTTTTTAATGAATAAAATTTAAACTTGAAATTTTATTTAAAAAGATCGAGTCTAAAACTATTTTGATTAACAACTTGTTAATATTTTATATGTTAATTTATTTTTAGTCAAATTTTACCATTTACTTACTAAAAAAAAAAACGAATTTCTTGGGTTGATTGGTTGGTGGTACTCCCACACGATCATTTGGCCAGCACTGTCTAAGGTTTAAGACATTCATTTTATGGGTATACATGGAGGACCACCAAAGAAGAGAGAGCGCTCGCTATACTATCTGTGGGGAGAGATAAGATATAATATCTGCAGTTATTAATTTTAAAGCAGCTAAATAAATTAATATTTATATTAAAATTAAAAAAAAAAATTGATTATAAAATTACTATCCATGCAATACTGCCAATACATACCTGTCTTAGCTAAATGAGGTAAAGGCATAGTCCCATACAACATTATTCAGTTACGTCCCATAATAACACTTTGACTTGCAATAAATAACTCAGATAATACAGATCAGTAGATCATACGGCGCAGATATAAGTTAAGTTAATAGCGTGCAACACCCCTTCCCTGATACGCCAACACGTGCCATTCGTTTCTTATACTTGACAACTGTAATTGACTCTTTAGGTACAGCTCCCAGCACCATAATCTTCCCATCCATGTCACCAAACCACGGAGAAGGTAAAGTGAACCAGGGTATTTCAGTAATTTCATGGGGACACGAACTCCAGTTAAAAAAGGTCTCGCAAAACGACGACGGTTCTGGCCGACGCCGACGACCCCACGTGCTATTATCCCAATCCCGTTTCTCAGTTCGTTCACCTTCCGACACATCTTTCACCGTCGATTAAAAGGGTCCCACCTTATCACCACCGACTGTCACACTACAAATCTCAACGCCCTGTGAGAATAGCCTGCCCCGTATACCAAAGCCCTCCACCACTCACAGCCAAATAAAAATAATACGAAAATAAAGAAAATCAAACAGTTATTATCCTTCTCCTTCTCCTTATTATTATTCGTCGTCTTCAACCTGGCGCAGCCTTCACTCACTTTTTTCACTATGAAACTCTGAACTGAGAAACGATAACATCACAAAACGCAAAACCCTAATTTCTGATTCGTGTGCGTGGAAGGTTCGAGAATGGTTTCGCTGGAGGAATCCCGCTCGAATTCGGGCAGTTTCTCCTTGTCGAGGAGTTACCAGTACCACTCCTCGGTTTCGTCCAAAACGCAGCGTCACATCGGAAGGTCCATGCGCACAATACGCTCCAATTTCTTTCAAGACGACAACAGTAGCTGCTCCTTCACCGAGAAATCCACGTGTCTATCGGAGAATCTCACCGACTCCGTCGTCGACCTCCGTCTCGGCGAGCTCGCGTTGAGGAACAGCAAATCGGTGAAATCCTCGCCGGCGGAGGAGGACCTACTCGATTTGTCGCAGGCCTTCAGCGACTTCTCCGCCTGCAGCAGTGACATCTCGGGCGAGCTGCAGCGCTTGGCGACCCTGCCGTCGCCGAAAAAGAGCGAAGCCGGCGGCGAGGAGGCGCCGGAGCCGGAGATTGAGCCCTGCATGGGGTTCCTGCAGAGGGAGAACTTCTCCACGGAGATTATCGAGAGCATTTCACCGGAGGATCTCCAGCCGACGGTGAAAATTTGCATCGACGGCCTCCAGTCGCAGTCGGTGGCGGTGAAGCGCTCCGCGGCGGCGAAACTCCGGCTGCTAGCCAAAAACCGCGCTGACAACCGCGTTCTGATCGCGGAGTCTGGTGCTGTTCCGGTCCTCGTTCCTCTTCTCCGGTGCAGCGATCCGTGGACGCAAGAACACGCGGTTACCGCGTTACTGAATCTCTCTCTCCACGAGGACAATAAAATGCTGATAACCAATGCTGGAGCAGTGAAGTCGCTGATTTATGTGCTGAAAACGGGGACGGAAACTTCGAAGCAGAACGCGGCGTGTGCGCTCTTGAGCCTCGCGTTGGTGGAAGAGAACAAGAGCTCTATTGGGGCTTCCGGTGCGATACCGCCACTGGTTTCGCTTCTTCTGACCGGTTCGAGCAGAGGGAAGAAGGACGCGCTGACGACACTGTATAAGCTGTGTTCAGTGAAGCAGAACAAGGAGAGGGCCGTGAGCGCCGGTGCGGTGAAGCCGCTGGTGGAGCTGGTGGCGGAGCAGGGGACTGGCATGGCGGAGAAGGCCATGGTGGTGCTCAACAGCCTGGCGGGAATTCAGGAAGGGAATGATGCGATTGTGGAAGAAGGTGGGATTGCTGCTCTTGTGGAAGCCATTGAGGATGGGTCTGTGAAGGGAAAGGAGTTTGCGGTTTTGACCCTTCTTCAGCTCTGTGTTGACAGTGTAAAAAACCGAGGGTTTCTTGTTAGAGAGGGTGGGATTCCTCCTCTCGTTGCTCTTTCTCAAACTGGGAGTGTTCGAGCTAAGCACAAGGTCAGTCTAATCAAATCCCTTTTTGATCATTCTAATAAACTTCTATTCAATCTTATCATACCAAGAAACTTCAATTCAATCTTATCATACCAATAAACTTCAGTTCAATCATTGTATTAAGTGCGCTGGTTTAACATTGAGTCTTTTAAAATCACGTTGAAATAGCACTTTACCTTTAGTTAAGATGTTTCATATGTTTGATTCTTTGTTGACAATTTGATTCTGGGTGAAGATTTGATTTGAGTTGATGCAATCTAAGTAGTTTTTGTATTGCATAAAGAATTTATCTGAGATTTAGTACTAACTTACTTTTAGAATAAAAAATTCAAACTCAAATGGTTTTGCTTCAAAATCAATTTTGCAAAATGAATTTCATGTAAAATCATTTTTGTAATTGTTCAGTCAAACAAATACTAAAATACTAATTTGATTGAGTCTTTTCTTGAGCATTACTACTTAGTATGCATTCCATGTAAGTATTTTTTATTTGTATTTGGGGATGTATGGTATGTTATTAAAATATGGACATGGATATTAACGCTTCTGGCTTGTTTGTTTTGCAGGCTGAAACTCTTCTTCGATATTTGAGGGAATCAAGACAAGAGGCATCTACTTCAAGTTCTTAGATAAGTGATAACATTGCTACTTGGGGAGGTCGTAATTATACAATGTAATTGGTTATTGTATATACAGTGTTTTTGATGGTTTGTACAGTGTGGCCGTGATAGTTGGAATTGGAACCGTGTTAGCGAGCTATAGACTGACCCTTTAGATGTATGAATATAGCTAGGTTTGGGAGTTTGCTTTCCCTTATTTCGATTTGCTCGTATTTTCTGGAGTCACATGGTTGTCTTTTTTGGGTTGATTAGGTTTCTTTTGTTTAAACGACCCTAGTTTTGTGAAAAGGGTTTCTGATTGTATTATTGTATGGTAATTAATTTGCACGCTCGTAATGAAAGTACGGAGCTTGTACTGCAAATCCAGGAATGTGTATGTCCATAACTTCTTTAAGTCAACACAGAGCTTGAGTTTCGTTTATTTGATACTGTGTATTGCACAGGCTAGATCAACTGGAGTGTGGTGTTTTTGACGATTCAACTGCTACTCTATGAACGTATACATATTTTTCATACGCAGTACTTTATTTGTTTACTTATTTCATGCTTCTTTGCCATGAAACATTGGAATATGGTTGCCTTGAAAGTTGAGAAATATAACATGGGAATATGTTCTTGCTGAAGTCGACATAAGGGGGTAAAGGAGCAAATCGTATGGTATCGAGAATACTCTGTAATGACTAGGTTAGGGTGATTTGCAAGCAATTTCTCAACATACAACTGAAAATTGTAGAAATTCCAAAAAGGACAGAAGAGTCTTTAGGAAAACCTTTTTTTAATAAAAGTTCTGATAAATTCAGTTAAGACGACCCTTGTAAGAAGGATGGTTTAGATCCTAGCGTTACCTTTGTAGAAGATCTTAACCTAGATCGAGAGAAGTGTTTGGTAGTGAAAAAATTGTTTACATGGGATTGGGACATGTTTAGGCATGTGTTTATATGAATGAATGGGACTTGGATGGTGTGGGTCCCGCGGCTTGTCCTTGTTGTGAAGTGGCTCACCCGCTGCATGCTACCATATCAAGTTTCAAGTTACATCTGTATGGCAAATCATAGCCCCACCTCGCAGTTCAATTCCACCACAGATTGTATCATTTTTGTCGTACAAATTTTCCTCATCTAGTATCTTACATCTTGATTTTTATTTTCCTTTTCCCCTTTCAAATATTTTTGTCGCTTATAATAATCACCAATTAGCTGGCAGAGCAGGTATGTTTTGTCCTGCCGTTTGTTTGGATGATTGCACTTTCTAATCTTTTAGGTTTTGAATAACCGGGGTGGTGTCGGTGTTCTCTGCTTTCATTCATTTAAAAGTATGGGTTTTATATAATATTATTGGGTTCGTTGCTTGCATCATCAAAAGGCGAATCTGTTTGGTGAGATGGTACTGGTTTATCTTACCAATAGTTTGAAGCATCTTGGAACGTAGAAGAACTCACAAAGATAGTTGAATTCTCACGTTTTCTATCATTAAGTTACTGCCTCTCAACTCTCAAGTATTTTTCAAAACTTCTACTCAAAGTTGCTTTCAATCTATTTAATTTTTACACTACGTCATCTCAGGAGAAAATGAAAAATAAAATAAAATCTAGTAGATAAAATAGAATCAGACTATCTGTATCTAGACCTAGTATTGGACAACTTTAACAATAGTTTAGTGCCTACCAATCAGTGTTTTTTGTGGGGTCTCTATACGAGTTATACACTAAATATTATTACTCAAATTATTTCTATTTATGATAATATATATTGACTAAGTTTTATACTAACTCTGCTTATATATACTAAGGGGGATGTTTGAGAATGATTGATTATGTTGAACGACAACTTCCTTTTGGCTGTATTTTTTTTGTGTATAAATTATACTATGTTTAGTATTTTGTTTAATATTAATGATAATAGGTGATTATTTATCATACACCAATTTAGTAATCTTTTCCCCAAAAATATGTTCAAAGAAATTATTAATTTGGAAATTGAAATTTAAAATTAAGTTCTTCACAGGCACGAATTTGGGCAATGGGCATTCTATATATAACATGAATATTTCAGCATGAGATACAAATATCATTTTACCTCTGTACTAAAACATATATCATTTTACCCCAAATACCTCAAAAATGCTCTTTTGGTAATTCAGTACATAAAAGTAACTTCTCCTACAATATAAACAGCAACCTTAATCCTAAAATATTTATGAATTAACGTACCTAAACATAAATTTACTTTCCTCATAATCAGTTTTCTTGAAGATAAAAACTTGTTATACATAATTGTTATTTATTATAATATTTTCCAAAGTTCATTCGAATAAGTTTATGACTACCTGACTAGTTTTGCCATAAATACAATAAAATCCAGTCATGGGCCTTTCCCCCCTTGAACATAGACGTGACTATATCATTAAGCCAAGTCTTGTTCTTTCCCTTTGTTATTCTCCCTTTTTCTTTTAAATGGGAAAGGTTTGAAGCCTTTCTGGAGCAATTTCTCGACCTCCTCGAACTGAAGGCCTTTTGGTTTCAGGCACTAACACATAGAGTGTCCCAAGCCCCAGGAGGGAGAACCCTGCAAAGAGGAGGAACGTACCACAAGTACCTAGAGTTTTTGTCATGCTTAAGAATGACTCACTCACAATGAGATTAGCACACCAGTTGGAAACTGCTGCTATACCCCCACCAAGACCTCTGAACCTCTACGGGTAAATCTCAGAGTTCAGAACCCAAGGCACAGTTGCCATTCCAGGAGAGTATACTATGATATACAATCCAAGTATTACATCAGCAACGATTCCAATTCTGCTTGGACAACCCTTAGAAAACCACACACGATTTTGTGCACGACACATGCCTCTAACACTCTTCTCTGCTGCTAAGCATGCTCCTGGAAGAACCTATCAGATAAAGACAGAATGAACGCTTGCTGAATCAAGCTGAATATTATTTGGAAGAAGTCCAGGTTTTCAAATATTCTTAGCAAAGAATGAGACATATATGACAATACAATTAAATTAGAATGTAATTTACACTATCATTTGTAGCGTGTTTGGTTTCATATTTCAAGTATGATTTTTCATATTTACTACGAAGTTAATAATTATAACTTCTACATTCCAGACATGATTTCTTACTTTTTAATGGATTTCCAAACACACATTTAATTATTCGTGTATAATAAAATTTTTAAATTTTTTAATAATTACTTTAAAAGTTTTGTCTAATTGGTTGATTGTGTTAAAATCTTTATACTAACACTGCATCAAAAGTAAACTCAAATATTTAGGAAAACTAACATCACTCTCGCTGCCGGCACAAAAGGCACAGTCCACTTGCAAACATTGCATGCAGTTCCATGAGAAGAAATTTGGGGCCTTTGTGTAAGGCTGGCATGTAGAGTTGGCACCAAAGCGAAGGGTGTCCTGGTTACTAATGGCAGGAGCATGGTGAGCTGCTTGGTTGAATGTAGCACTTAACATTATGAGTCAAACAATGATGCCAATCATGGAGATGAGCATCAACTTTCTCCTTCCACATCTATCAATGAAAACCATGCTCAAGATAGAGCCAACAGTGTTCAACCCAGAAGTAACCAGAGAAAGTGCTAGAGCTGTGGAGTTGGAGGCAATTCCAGCAAACTGAACGATGGTTGGGCTGTAATACATGACGGTATTGATACCAACAAACTGCTGAGCCAGTTGGACAGTGATGCCTGCGTAGAGTGCTCTTCGAATTACATCATTAGCCATGGCTTTCTTCAGTTTCTGTGCTAGACTATGCCCAATCAAACCTTCCTCTTCCCTCTCAGTTTCAACTGATTCTTGCATGGCTCTCATTTCCTCTTCAACTTCACTCGGACGATAGATTTTTGATAGAATGTTCTTTGCCTCCTCTTCCTTGTTCTGGCGAAAGGAAATTACAATGTTGGTATGAAATAGGCTCCAAAATTTTTTACATGTTAAAATATAAGTCATGTAAATTGTAGCCGACGTCATTTAGTGAGATAAGGTTTCCTTGTTATTGTAACATGAGTAAAATAAAGCCATAAAGCTAAGTAAAGGACCAGAAGACACTGACATGTTTGCACATATTTATGAAAACTCAAGAAGTTATTCTTGATCATGCACAAATGCAGACATGAAATAAAAGACTGATATCTGAAGAGTCAAGTCTTATCAAATAAAATAAAAAGAATACTAAGGAGTTATATGTGCTTTATGTTAATCAGTCACAGTTAGAAATGAAGTCATGCTCAATGCAATTTAAAAGACTCCTGGGAAAAGGTAAGAATTTAATTGCACTTTTTATACTCACATAGCAACTAAATATGAGGCTACTAAAAAATAATTAACCTTAACATTATGCATTGCGCATGTGAAATATAAGAAAGATTGTTTGTTTGCTTTATGGATAGAGCATAATATACATTCGTTAGAAAATAACTAGTAATCACTTTTTCCTTTACGTGTTCGGAAATTCGTGCTAACAGAATACCAAATACACTCTAAACGTAATCGTCACAAGAAATCATTTTTTTAGTCCTTATATAAAAAATTATCATTTTGATTCTTATGTTGAAAAACGTTTATTTAATCGACAACTATCACTAGTCAAAGTTATAATGGTATTAGATTTTTTTAACTAGCTTAAATTAAAATTTTATTCTTATACTTAACATCGGTAAAAAAAAAAAGTTTACATTTCAATGTAAATTTTTAATCATGCATAAATCAAACGACAGCTACCCAGCAAACAAATTTAAGCAAATATTTTGTCACAGAGAGCAAAAGTTCTTTGTATATTAAGAATCTCTGAAAAAGAATGCACGAAAATTTCAATTTTCATGGCATGACAGGGAAAATATGATGCTTGACAAACAGCATTACCTGTCTGTAGAGCCATCTAGGTGACTCAGCGAGGGACAACATTAATATGAACTGTATCACAGCGGGAACTCCTGCCACCCCAAGCATCCAACGCCAGGTTCCAGGTGCCTGAAACAAATCAAATTGAAGGTAGGTCCGATCCTGAGTAATGCTTGAAGTAAATTTTAAAAGATATTTTTTATTTTAAATGAGAGTTATATATTAAAATTTTTGTTGTTAATATATATGACTTTTTGTTGATATATGTCACTTTTTTTATTTTATAAAAACTAATAATGAATATATTTGTTTTTAGATTTAAAACTTATACTTGAATTGTTTTATCTTTCTATTGGCCTACATTCAAAATACTTTTTAAGTGTTTATTATTATATACACCATTCAAGTTAATGAATTTCAAATAACTACATGCCTTCCAATCTTGCATATGTATGTACCTTGGTGAATGCCAAATTGATGAGGTAAGAGAGAAATTGGCCCCCAGTGATTAGAAAACCATTGATACTGACTAGAGCACCTCTGATCTTAGCTGGGGAAACTTCAGAGATGTATAGAGGGGCTGTCATAGATGCCATTCCCACTCCCAAACCAACAAACACTCTTCCAAGAATGATGACCCATGGAGCAGGAGCAATAGCCATAACCAAAGCACCAAGAAAGAATACAACATCAGCCACCAAAATACATCTCTTTCTCCCTAGCTTGTCATTCATCCACCCTCCAAATGCAGCACCAATTATAGCTCCAGCAACAGCAATACTCACAATGGTTTCCTATCAAGAACAATGGGTAAAAACAACCAATCCCCCACCCCATTAGTTCCAAAAGGAAGAAAGCAAAACACACCTACTTGGAGCCATGTTTTCTTGTCAACTTGCTAAAAATCATCACGGATGTATAAAAGGCCCCAGAAATCACCCCTATATGCGTGCGAGTAATTTGGTCAAAAATAAATGTCATCTAATGTAATCGCAGCAATATCAACATCTCTAATAAACATAGGCTAACATAATTTTAGATAAATATTCACATGTATGTCTAAAGTTAAAGAATTATTTAAGTTTAGAATTGATTTTAACTTAAAATAATTTTATGTAACTTTTGTATTGAATAAGAAAAAGTTATACTAAATTTGACTATTAAAGGAATACCTTTAAAATAAAAACATTTAAATATAAATTGTTTTACTTCAAAATCAATTGTAACATAATAAATTTTGTAAAATCAATTTTACAAATGTTGAACCAAACACACTGAATAAAAGTGAATTGAACAAGGCTTGTATTTGTTTAACCTGTATCATAACCAAAGAGGAGGCCTCCTATGCCAGCAGATAAAGCAAGGCGCATAATATAAGGTGATTCTGTTGTTCTGCGCCAGCATGCTGTGAACTCGGTCTTGTTTGCCACCCTTTCCTCCATCTTGAAGGTTGAAATATGAACGGGTTACAGATGCATGGAAGTGAAGTGTAACAGTGTATGTCAAAAACTTAAAATGGAACAAGTAAAACTAAAGAAGGAGAACATGCTTTCAAGTAGTAAAATTAATTAATAATTAATGACCCTAAATTGCATGTGAAACTTCTCTGAATCCAAGTAAAATTGTGTTCGTGCAGTGGCAAAATCCTGATGTGGAGTTAAAGTTCTGTCATACGGGTCAAGAGGGCAGTTTAAGATTTTGCGGCAAAAGCAGACTCTGTTTAATAAATAAAATCCAAAATAGATGTGTTGGACCCACGTGGCGTGTTCATGAATCATAACTGCACTCTTTCGGTTTTCCCCCAGGTGGCAATCTTTTTTAGTTTTTTAATTTGGATTTTTATTTATTGACGAGCTTAATTAGCTTTTATAACATATGTTAAATAAATAATTTGATTGTATAGTAGTTTTTGAAAAACACCATAGGTATGTGTTTTTAGATTTGTGTCTTGTTAATATGTGTGCTGGATTATAATATAATGTTAAGTAACTTGCCATTCGTAAAAAATGAAGATTTTAAATTATAACATTCATTGAAAATGAAGATTATTAAATAAAAAATTATAAATTATTATCTTAATCTTAAAATATATTTGATCTTTCCCTTAACTCCCACGTCTATTTCTTGATTTTGAAGTTCATTATAAATATGTTTGAAAAACGTCTTAAAATTATATCTGATACCGAAAATAAGTCAAATTATTTAAATGATGCAAAAACTACAATAACATAATTTTAAAGGACGTGAGTTCGTATTAATGTGATGCTAAAGCAAACTGAAACTATCCGTAGGTTTAAATTCTCATTCATTAAGCAATGACATAAATTATTGAAGAGAGATACACACAAAAAATAAAAAAGTAAGGTGTGCTAATTTTATTAACATACTTTATTTTGTTTATGTAATTTTCTCTCGATAAAACTGTCCAGTATTAGAGAAGATTTATACTTTGTTTTTAGTTTATTTTGAAATGATAATTTTCTTTTAGTTAATCATGAATAGTATCAAAACCATTAGCTCCTTTATCTACTAAACTTGTTGGTGATTTCGTGTTGAACGATTGGTCCCTTTTGAAAGGACATTGAATTGGAACTCGGTATATCTTCCAGTGAATTAATTAGCATGCTATAATAACATGACTATAGTCCCCACCCTTCAAGATAAATGTACATTGCAGGAAGAGAAAATTTCCAACTTTTGAACTCTCACTAATAATCTCGAAGTGAGAAAAATAAGTTGTGGTATTAATCAACCATAAAGTGACACAATTGCAAAGATGGTTGTTGATAATGACATTTAACATAAAATTTGTGATTGCCACCCTATTTAGAACAGAGAATACAAAAGTTGTAATTCAAAATTTTAAGATGATAATCCAAACAAACTCATGTCATCACATGACTTAAAATGTTAACCCCCGCCCACTCCTTTTTACTCTTGTTGCAATAGAATGTTAAGATATTATCTTAAAGTCCTAATTTGAAGGAAATGTTAGACTTCTTAAAAAAGCAAACAACCAACTGCCAAGGTATACACTCGTAAAGATGAAGAACCTTTTTACCATAGGCCGAATTTTGGGTCAAAACAATAGACATAAAATTCTATTATTTGAATATCAAATAATTAATATTGTATTTTACTTCTTTTTATCTTTTAAATTTACACGTAATAAAAATATTCTCCAAAATTAAAGAAGATAAAACAAAACGAGACATAAAAATAATTATATATAATATTAAATATGATATTTATATATGATGTTCAAATAAAATAAAAAATGAAAAAGAGAGACCAGATTTAGTTTTCCTTTTACAAAAAGGACATAGTTGTTTTTTTGTTCGTTAGTAGGACGGATATAGGCTTATTAGTGTCACCATCGCCATACAAGTTACAATATTCTTCTTCATGGTCCCTTGTCTGGTCAAAATGTAATATTACGCAAAAATCGCGCGGTTCTCAGTTAATTAAAATCCAACACTGAAAGGATGAGTTTGGATCACTTCAACAATCATCTCCTTTAATTTGTTTCCTAAAATTGAACGGAATCTCTTCACAAACATAATCATCTTTCCAAATCTGCTATGTACTTCCATTTTTATGCATACACACTAATCTGAATGCATGAAACGCACATGTTTCCTTATCCTTCTTTCCGTGCACATAATTAAACGCTGGTATGTTAATTTAATTGAAAAAGAGAAACTTTGATGAAATAATTAGATTACGCCAAACCAACTCTTCTCCTTTTTCTTCTTTGTTGGTCTCTTTCTTTCTTTTGGACTATTGCAAATTCTGGCCATTCTTTGCCACAGAAATAAAGGGAAAATGCTCGTCCCACTTCGAGAAAGTTAAGGACAGTCAAATAAATATTCATTCAATTTAATACTTGTTTTGGTGGGGGAATTTTCCTGTTGTGAGACTTGAGTTTCACAGCTACAATCTTCCCAAAATTTTTTTTTCTTTTCCATTTTCGTTAGATATTGGTTTCATTCGTTAACCACAATAATAGCCTAAGTATAGTTTATATATATTATCCCACATTTCGACCAAAATACTCGACTTGGGTCTTATCAACTAATCAAATATTTCTTACTGTTTCGCTCAATGAATCTTTAATCCTATAGTTCTACCCTTTTGTTATTGACATTGACATGTTGTGACATAGCCAGGACAAAGAATTTTCTTCTTGAGCAAACATCCAATTCAAATCCTAAAAAGATTATTCCACACAATTTATTAATTATATTCTCAATATAATAAACATGAGACACTTTAGTGCTTCGCTTATTTTTCTTCTTTGTTTAGTATATAATATAATTAGTCTCTAAAATTGAACGTATATAATTTAGTCCCTCAGAATAACTTATATTAGTTTATGAAAATATTAACTAAAATAGATGACAGACTAGAATGTCTCATATCTATATAGTTGATCTAATAGTTTATAAGTTGCTTTAACTGTCTTTTAAATTAATTTTACCAATATAAATTTGTTTAATAGTTTTTAACTTATTTTTAGAAGAGTCCGACTAACTTATATCTTATAAATTGTTAACTTTTTCTTTTGTTGTTTTTTCATTTTTATCCTCTCAGATTTACTTGAAATTCCCTTTTTATCCTTTCTATTATTTGAAAACCCTTTTTATTTAATCAAATTATATATTTTTACACAAAATAAGGAAACATATCATAAAAAAATAAAGTAACTACGACTGTCTATTGCTTTTAAAAACTAATAAATCATTATATATGAGAAAAATTAAATAAAATTATCAAATTTTTAAAATTCTTTTATAATATAAAATTTAAAAATTATTATCCAAATGTTTAAGATGATAGTTATTAGAAATAAAAACAAATATTAAATATTATATATATGTATAATATTTATAATCAAATAACTAAATATATAATTTTATTTTTTTACATTTATTCACTAATTTATTTATTAATTTTATTAAACATTTTCAATACAATCAACTAGTTTATAAATTTTTAATATTTTTACTCTTAATTTCTAACTTACAGGCTTTTAGTTGACTTATAAGTTTTTAAAGAATTTATAAACTAATTTTCTTAAACAAATTTAGATGAACTATTAGATAACTATTTTTTCCAAAAATTTAATTTGGTTGAGTAATTTATTTTCACAGATCAAATTGGGCGTTTACTTTTCTTTTTTTATGGTTGAGAAAATTTGTCTATTCAACGTAAACCTAAAATATAATAATTAAAAAAACATTGAGTACATTTCCAAATGTTTTTTTAACGCAAAACATGGTAAAGGAGGAGGGAAAATGGAGAAAAAAAAAATAAAGAAAAAGCTGTGTTGTTTAGTTTAAAAGAGAATCAAATGAAATTATAAGTTTTCTTTTTCTTTATTTGTTTGAAGAAAAAATTAAGAAATAAAGAAATATAATTAAGTTTAATGAATTATATATATATTTTATTGTAAATAACTATATTTCTTTTGATTGAAACAAGATGTTAACATGCACTATCATTTGTACGTTTTGGTTTTATTTGAGTTTGGGGTGCTGTGAAAAATATTAAAAATATTAAAATAATATCAAAATTGTCAAGAATGGGATTCGAACCCATGCCCTTTCGGACCAGTACCTGAAACTGGCGCCTTAGACCAACTCGGCCATCTTGACTTTTGCTAAATTATTACCTAAACATTTTAATTATCTTATATACATGCAGACAATATTATAGAATGCAAGTATGTAAACAGTTTTAACAACACAATTTTCCATACGAATTGAAACTTCTCAGTAAATAAGTTTATATAATTTAAACATTCATTAATATTTAGTTATTGATTTATTTTAATGCGTAATATGTTTATAAAATAAGATTGATTGATATGAATAATTTAATGTGAAAAGTATCACGTTAACTTTTTTAATTAATAAAAAAATATTTATAAAAAGAGAACAATTATGCCTTGAGAGAAAATTTACACTTCTCATGAAAACCATTTTGTAGTATTAATGGTGTTTTTTTTAATATATAATTGTAAAATATAAGGTAACTCACTAATGATATTTAATTTATATGATATTTAGAGTATAATTAAAAAATAATATCTATGATTAAGGCATTAGACTTGTTAAATTCATATTTATAAAAAAAATACTAAATAAAATAAGTATATAAAAACACATTTGCAATAATTTTATCCCGTTTATTCACAAACATGAATGAAAAAAAAAAGTTAAAGAATCAATCATATCATATACAATTCGTAAATGGAGCTTATATCCACACTAGAACAAAATATTTTGCATTGTATAAAAGATGAATATACTATTATTTTATGAAATTCAAATGAACATCTCACTGTAATATCACATAAATTAATTGTTTATTTTTATAAATTATGAATAATTATAATTTTGAATAACAAAGGATAATTAATAAAAGATGTTGACCAACACTGATATCACAATCTAACTCAACTGTCAAAATAAAATGAGTAAAAATAGTTCAAAAGGACAAAAACTAACAAAAATAAATAAACAAAGGAGGTTAGCTTGTTTTGTGTATTTCTCTATCATGAAATGTGTACATCATATGACATTTATAACAAACTTCATGATTTGATTATGGGTCTCACAAAGAAAAAAATTTACATTTCACTTAGAGTCAACCCTTATAAATTTTCTTTAAAAGTGTCATACATTTATAAGTTATTTAACATAATCAAACCAACTCATTCTAATGAAATTTTAAAAACACTAAAGTATCTTAAAACAATAAAATTTATGTTTTTCACATTCATTCACCTTCTACATTAGACATACTTCACTGAAACATTAGAACACTGTGAAATAATTTTCTTAGAAAACAATTTTTTAAACAAAACAATTTTAATAGTACATTAACCCACTAAAATGAGTTAGTGACATTGAATTCTAGTACATACATAAGAATTCAAGAAAGTTTGTTTCAAATTATCTTATTACATTTTCACGAATCATATTTTTAAAAATATTATAATTATAAATATTATTTTTTAATATATCTAAAAATATATTTATTTCACTTTTAATACTTTTTGAAATATTTTTTAATTTTTAAAATAAAATTAAAAATAAAAAAAAGTCATAATAAGATTAGAAAATAACTATTCACATTCTTATAAGAATATAGCATTTCCACCTCTTCACATTCTCATAGAATATAACATTCTCATCTTCTCAATATGAGAATAAAAATTATTTAAAGAATGCAAATTTTCTAAAATAAAAGATACTAAAAAATATCTGTTATAATTTAATAACCTTATAACAAATATGATAATACATATTTTTACTATTATATTTTTAAGAATGTAAAAATAATTTGTGAAACAAATATTTTTTTTAAATTTTATCCTAATTATCATTCTTGTATTCTAATTGACCCATTATTAAAATTTAATTTTTTTAACATATACATACACTATATTTAATAAAATTTAATTATTTTATATTTCCTAAATAGTAGAAACAGTTACCTTATGTTCGAATCAAATAAAATCTCTTAATGATAAAGTGTTGTTACATACTCAATCACATTATTTTATCATGTTATTCTATTTAACAATACGATGTGATAACAAGATAAGTTTTTTTATTGAATGTGCGTAAAAATATTTCATATTGGCAAAGCTCATAGATTAAATAAAAAAGTAAACTATGCTGACATTTTTATGAGTTTCTAATAATCGTCCAAATAATAATACATGCTCCAAATGATATGCTACGATATAACTTATAGGTTTAGCAATATAGTCTCCGATCAAAAGAGAAAAGAAAAAAAGAGGTCAGCGTTTGATACCTTGTTTGAAATTTTCAATTTATAATACTTGTTTCTCACTTTCTTTAACAACAATGCTGATAATGGTAGTACGAGGTAGAGTATTGGGTTGGAACTTGGAACAAAACAAATATTTTGTATCATTAATTGAGGTAAAAGAAACCAAAAATTAGGTGATAGAATGTATGTAATAGATAATTAGATGGTGATAATTTGGAACAAATTTAGGAAGTGTCATGAATGTTGAGGTGAATAAGCAAAATGAAGCAATTAGGAGGAATAGGCACAAATATTAATATAAAATAAGAGGGATTGTTCTACAAAATAATATTAATTTATCAGTGTGAGACTGGCAGTGTGGTTCCACTTGGCCCGAGATTTCCCTCCAATTGGAAGTGCATAAAATGCTAATTTTGTGTTCCCAATTGCAAAACCCTTAAACCCTTTCACGCCATGAAGTCCCTTCTGAACCCAAAGTTTTCAGCTTTATCTCCCAAAGCCTCTACTTTTGCTCTGCTTTCACTGCCTTCTTCTCAACCCACAACTAGATTCTCTTTTCGTAGCAACCCACGTCGAATTCCCAATCATCTTCTCCGCTTCAACCCACCGCCCTTTTCGTCCAATAATTTCATTTGCACCATTCAAAATCGAAGCTTGCAAGTGGAGCCCTCGCCGCCTCCCTCCGGTGAGATTCACGTCATAGTGGGGCCCATGTTCGCCGGAAAAACCACCTCGCTCCTTCGTCGGATTCATTCGGAAACCGCCAACGGCAGGTCAACTCTTCTTCTCACTTTATCTTTAACTTTATTATTAAAAGAACAAAACCCTTTTACTTGAAGGGGGTGGTTGTTTTTTTGTTTGTTTATTTACTGCTTATCTTAATTTTTCTGCTTGAGTGATTGATTGTTGAATGTAGTTTGTCACGGTTATATGTGTTTACAGTTATAGTTGTGTCATGCTTGCAAGTAGCGGTGCAAAAGTATGGATGTCTAAAGCTGTTCTGTGTTTTGTACTTTGAGTGGGAAGATTTTTCTTTGAAATGCCATATTGGTGGTCAGATATTCTCATCTTTTAGGCCAAGCCCTGCATAGGTCTGTGTATATCTTGAAGGTTGGCGGAGGCAATTGGCTCTTGTACCAAACAGGTTTGCCTGTGCAGCCCAGAACCCATTCTCTGATGCTTCAGTATTGTATGTTCTGGAAATAGTATTAAGAGGGGGGAAATAATCCTTACAGGCATGATTGCTGTTGGATATGTTTCCGACAAATATTTGAAGATCAAATTGTTTATATTAAATGCAAATTTGGTATGTCTGCCAACTGCTCTCTTCCTATTCAATAACTTGGTGGAGACGGGCTTGGTTTTTTGGAATGCTATTATATCTGGTTATGTTCAACAAGACCTTGAAGAAGTCTGATTGGACTTTTACTATGGGATGAGATGGGCTGATTTGAGATCAGATCAATCTATTTTTGTATCAGTGCTCAGGCCCTGTGCAACTTTGGCTGCATTTAGAACCTGGGAGGCAAGCCCATGGTGTAATCATCAAGTGTCAAAATAGGGACAATGTTGTAGTCAACAGTGCCCTGATAGACATGTGTTTTAGATGCAGTTGTAATTGTGATGAGTGACTGATGTTTGATAGATGAGGTACATATTTAAATTTTATATTTCTTTGATGCAGAAACGTGGCAATTATTAAATCAAGAAAGGATACAAGATACGGATTGGACTCAATTGTTACACATGATGGTGCAAAACTACCATGTTGGGCACTAGCAAACTTATCATCATTCAAGCAGAAGTTTGGAGTTGATGCTTATGAGCAGGTATCATAGTTTGAATTTCTGTAACATGTATTTAGTTATTTATTATTTATACTGCAGAAAATTCTGTGTAGTTGTGTACATAGATTCCAATTGGTAATTATGTGATTGGTTTGTGTGATGTGTGGCTGTTGATAATTTTGCTTTTTCCCATTCTCCTTCCCCTTCCCCTTCCCCTCTAAAGTATACTAGTTTACTGCTTGCATTTTGTTTGACTCTTACACGTGATAGATGATGACAGCTGGATGTGATTGGTATTGATGAAGCTCAATTCTTTGATGACCTTTATGAATTCTGCCGTCAAGCTGCTGATCATGATGGAAAAATATTAATAGTTGCAGGATTGGATGGTAACTATTTGAGGTATTAATAGTTTTAAAATTTTTGTTTTGCTTTGGTGGGGTTGCAATTTAGCCAAACTTTCAGATGTTTTGTCATGATGTGACAAGTTAGTTTCAGGCAGGAGTGTTCATAACCCATTTCATTCCACTAACTTGACCTGGCTCAAAGTAAGTTTCGATGGGTTTGAGTTTCAGAAATTAGACTTTTGTTTTAACCAAATTTACACACTCCAATGCACGTTGAATGTGAATCCACTGTGAATTCCAAGTAGGGACAAAGATAAATCTATTCCATGAACACCTCTAGGATCAGTTTGACTGTGTTTTTGAATTATATAGTAAATTTGGAACTTCCAAGTGATTTTCAGCATTAATTCACAGATGACACCCTGCAAATCAGTAAGCCTAGTACCAACCACCAGCAAGAAGTAAATATGAAGTCAAAGGCATTTTCAAGTTGTCTATTTATAATGCTCACGGTTTTAAGTTCCGTTAGGGGAAAATAGACACCATAACAATCAGAATTTATTCATGACCTTAATACCATATGGATTTATCAGATACAGAACAATAACTAAAACTTAAAATTGAAAGGAGAAGTATCTTGACCGGTCGAGCTGCAAAACTTAGTACTTGGTGGAACAAAAGTGGCTGAGCTAAATTTTTGGTGTGATGCCTATATTTATAGTTTTTTGAATTTTGAGAGTAGGGTAGGCTAGCACACTGGACTTCCTGGTGCTAGTTCATTCTTGATTTCCTGGAACTTATTTAATTTGGGAAAAAGGATTATTCAAGCCATGTGATTACCCAACTCTACCTGATTAGAGCCAATTCGAACTTTTTAGTGAAGCATAGTCATGTATCACCAGCCTGAGTTCAATATATGTTCCATTTGTTTATACATTTTTATTCAACAAAACTTGTGTTACTAGGGCTTTTATCAGTAGTTTATGGTTGAATATTTTACAGAATCAAGCTGACGGAGTTTCTACATTTACTTGCAGGAGGAGCTTTGGTTCTATCCTTGATATAATTCCCCTTGCTGATTCAGTAACCAAGTTAACTGCTAGATGTGAAATCTGTGGGAAGCGTGCTTCCTTTACCCTGAGGAAGACGCAGGATAAGCAGATTGAGTTGATTGGCGGCGTTGATGTCTACATGCCTGTGTGTCGGCAGCACTATGTTGGTGGACAGGTAGCCATGGAAGCGGCAAGGCATGTCCTTGAATCTCAGAAGGTTGAATGTGGCTCCCATACATGAATTGGTCCACATTGGTTGCATGCCTGGCTAGTGTTCATTCATACTTGTGCCGTATCTATATTGTAAGGAACGAGTAGGTTATTTTTCAAGCCAGCATGCCATGTAGTTTCAATGTTTATTCTAAATGGAAAGCTAGCATTGAATTTGCTTCATCTTATGGATGTGGATTTAACAGCTCAGAGAAGAGAGTATATAACGTCCTTCTTCACAATTATCATTTTAAGATAAAACCATTGGTGTATGTTGTGTTTAGATTGAGGTTGCTGCAGCTTGAGACTACAAAAATGTGATGGATTATACAATTATGTTTGTATGTTATATAACATAATATGAAAAATTTCACTAGTTTACGGACGTTCGTCAATAACTTTTGCAAGATTAATCCGATTCAGATTAATTCATGTGGCACCAGTTGTGTAAAAATGCTACCTGTTAATTCATGGGTCAACAATGCTAGAATATGCTCTGCCATTGTTTTCAAGATCACTTTTATATGGCTTTCTGAGAAACCTTAAGGTACAAAACTTGACTCTTGTACTATCTGAGATGTACTGAAGTACAAACTTCAGGGATGAAGTTCAAAGTCCTCTTATATAATGAAAGATCAAAGTCAATTTATGCATGGAAGAAGGCAATGATATGTTGGTTCTTTGTCAATAGTAGTTTGTTTTTCTTCTTCAGAGAATCGTGCGCGCAACAGACCAAGTTATCGTTGCAGGCCAAAACACGATTTTGCATTTTGCTTTTAATCTTTTTCCCAAAACTTAAATCACGAGAAAATAAAATTGCATTTCTGATGCAATCTGAAGGAGACACGTAGTCTTTTGAGTGCACTAAGTCCTTTCAGTGTCTTCTGCCCGACTATATCAGATCTCAAAATAACTGGCAACTGCTGTTTAGCAGCACTGTTAAAGAGACTTGAAGGTGTGCATGAGAATAAGACTTTTAATTTGACAATGTATTATAAACTAAAATATATTTAGTCTTTCATTCATTTTTATTATTTCAATTTAATCTTTCAAGTTTTAAAAATTTTCATTTAATCCTTTTGAATGCTTTTGATAAATCAAATTGGTCATTTTTATCGATTTTATCATGGTTTTACTAACCGTATTAATTTTAACTGTCACGGTGAAAACATCAATTTAATATGACTTTTTTATTTCACAATTTAATATATTTATTTATTTTGTTTATCTATAAATATATGACACTCTTAATTTAAAAAAATAGTTATGTTTTCTTCCTTTTCCTTCCAAGACTCCTCTCTTGCAAACATTCTCTAAAAACACTTACTATCACGGCAAACTATATGGAAACATAAACACTAAGTGAAAACAAAAATAAAAATGATAGCAAATCACGAGAAATCTGCAAGCCTTATAGCAAACATTATTGTCATCAATTAATAAAGAATCGAATCATTTTTTAATAAAATAAACAACTTTTAAATTTTTTAATGGGGTTTGTAGAAATTAATTATTTTTAAAATAAGTAATTTTCTATTTGTTTTAAAAAATCTTATCTGTGTCTTAAATAATCATTTATTTAATTTTTATAAATATTTATTTTAAGTTTAAACAAATTGGTTGAAAATCACAGAAGAAGCCACACAAATAAAATTAAACTTTTATAGCCACAGCCTCAGTATTGCAGAATAACAGCAAGGCATGACAAAGCCATTCAGTCCCGAAAGATGGTTTTGGTAACTGTTATCATCATCGGCAAGTGGCTACACTAAAATTTGGAACAAGCCAAAAATTTGAAGCAGACAAATGCAAAATAGCAATCAAGAAAGTTAAGCTAATAACAGACATCATATTTTAGGTTACAGGTCCCTCACCAGTGACACACACACCTTGAATTTGGAAGAGCAAAAACAAGATTTTAGTGAGCCTTTTTTATTTCAGACCAAAAATTTGCAAGGTTACAACTTTAATAATATAATGATTCACATGAAATTTCAAATTTATTTAAGGCAAAGTAAAAAAAAAAACTTATGTGACTGTAGGCACCCCATAGACGCAAGCTGCTGGAAAATGACCCTTTTGAGAGTTCAATGTAAGAGAAGGATCTCCAAAAAAAGTGAAATCGTAGGCACATTTTCCTTTTCTCCCTTTCTCATCAAAAACCCAAAAGGATCAAACAAAATAGGAATTTAAGTTTAAGATGAAGAGAGTGAATGTGAGAAGCTCGGTAAGCAGATTTGTTGACAGAGAGCCCAAAAGGGTATCACAACAACCGGCCAGTTAGCTTCTCTAAGGGATTTAATTTAGCTACAGCCGCTATGGCACATTCAAGATCAAGGATACAGCCTTGTGGCTCCTACCCTTCCCTTGGTACATGTAGCCTCGCCACAACAACATACAAATCAAATAACCAACAATTTCAATCAGGATATAAAAATACAAACAAGAGTTTTTGCCCCTAACAAATTCAGGACTTCTTCAATCACGACATCAAAAGCCATTTTCACAACACCAAATACTTGTATCTTAATCAAATAATAATAACAATAACAACAATAATAATCAGCCTCAGAATTGCAGAATAACAGCAAGGCAAGAAAAGCCATTCAGTCCCGAAAGATGGTATTTGGTGATTGATATCATCATAGGCTACATTATGATTTCAAAATGACAAAAAGCAAAGAAATGAGTTTGATAATTCTTGATCTAATTTCTAATGGAATGCTTTGAGAGCAGAGAGGCGGCGACAACGTGAAAACTAGGTTTAAGGTTTTCAAGCAATGAGTATGGGCTGGATGATTTTGGTTGAGAGTTCGGATCCATCTTACGTAAAGGGGACCTTTATTTATAACCTACGAATGTCATTTAAAAGAGGGTTCCAACGGTAGTTTATGATAGATTTGTTTATTTGGGCCTATGGGCCTCCCTTTATTCTGTTCAATGGAGATTTCAAACACAAATGACGTTTAAGAAAAAACAAATATCATTAAAAATAATAAAAACAAAGACGACGATAGTTTTGAGCTAAAATAAAATAGTCCCTTCGTTTTGTTTTTATTTTTAAAAAATATTTTATATGAGTACTTGTTTTTTCAAAAAGAAGATTATCTTAAAATACCATAAAAAAACTTTAATTTTCACCTAAATTCTTAATTTGAATGTTATTCATTAAAGATAAAATTTGGATTAAGATAATAGATAGAAGTAATTTCTTTTCTTTATATATATAGAAATTGAATTTAGATATTAAAAAATTTACAACAATTTATATATATTTATATATATTGTTTAACTAATTGAATTATACTGTGAAATAGTTTAAGATGGATCAAATTTTTTAAATAATAAAATTACATAAAGTTTTAAATCTTTTTCATAAGGTTTTCAATGTGAGGATGATTAACCAATACTTTTTAAAATGTATTCGTTTAAATTGTTTAATAAATGGGTATGACCTATCTTATACAAAATGTGAATTAGACTATAGACTTCAATGAAGTGTATGGTTTATTTTCATTCTTAATTAAGGCAAAGATTTGTAATGTTAAATTATAATTTTTAGTTGATAATTATTTATATTTATATAATTTTCCAAACGAGTAAGTATTAACTAACAGTTTGAGAAAGTTAATACAATTAGCTCACTTAAGTTGTCAGTAGAATTCCCAGAAATTGATTTGTATATGTATATATATGATACTTATATTTTTCATCCTTTTACACCAAATTTTTGGGTAAAAATAGAAATTGATTTGTAGACTTATATATGATACTTGTTATCTGTCAACCAAATTATTATCCGTTTTTTTTTTTTTATATATCATCCTTGTTTCAAATATTTTGTGTTTATCCTTATTTTAAATATTATACATGTTTCATTCTCACTTATAAAAAAAATGTATGTTCGAATACCTCTTTAAGTCGAACAAATGTGCGAACGCATACATTTTTACTTTTATATAAAAACACTTTCTTTCAATACTTTATAAATTTGAAAGCTTAAATATTACAAATTTAGATCTTCAAATATCCATTACAATTTTTTTTATATAGACTACAAATATTTTTTATAAAATACAATTTTTGTTGAGTCGATAAGACTATAGATGATAAAATATTTTTTTTTCAAATATTTAATATAAATAAATATTTTAAATTTTAATTTAAAATTATTAACTAATTCGAAATAATGACTAGTTAATTTACATAATTGATGATCCCTACATTAATTAGTCTTTTAAATATTTATGATATTAAATTTTTTTAGTTCATGTGATATTTTACGTAATGATAAAATGAAATGAAATAAATTTAGATAAATTTATTTAGAGACATTTAGAAGAAAAAAAAATAAAAAGAGTTTTTCTATAATGTAAAATTAGTTTATGTATAAATTAAAACTTGTCTTTTACAGAAGTTATATGAGAGAATTTCTATAAATTAGCTTAACATTTAAAGTTATTTATTATTTTTAAAATTCAATATTTTATAAGATAAATTTTTATTAAAAATATATTTGATTATAACCAAGATAACATAATGAAGTATATATTATGTATCTAAATTTTTTACAATAATATAAAAATAATAAAACCAAAAAGAATATTAATAAATAAAACTCATTCACGTGAAACAAAAAAGATTTCTCACAAAAAGAAAAGATGGAGAGACATTTTAAATCAAATATTTTCAATATGATTACTAGTGTAATAACAACAAAAAAGAGAAGAAGAGAATCCTAACAAGCCAAACCTAAAAATAAAAAAACTCAAAAATCTTAATCTAAAGACATAGAAAGAATAGACAAAGCGTGAATAAAATCAATAAATATATATTGACATGTGTAATGTGTTGTCTATTGTTATTTATAACTAATAGACTAATATTGTAATAATAATAATTTTTTTAATTTAAATATATATAAATATTAATAATTATTATATATATACATGTATATAAATAATAATAATAATTATAATATATAATTATTATTAACGAATTTATGAGTTGGGTCAATGTGTTCAGAAATCAAAATTCATGATCCAACTCATTCATCAATAAATTTAAATAAATTGAATTGAATTTAATCCAAATACCTTAAAAATACAACATAAGATATTTGGATTGGTTTGAGTTAATTTGAATTTGTGATAACCCATACTCATAAACATTCTTAAATTAACTTATATTTAAACTTATAATTTTTATTTAACAAATTAATGGATAACTTTTTAATTATTTTGAATATCCTAACAAATAATAATTCTTCAAACAAAAGTTTACATATGGTAAGATCAAATTTAAATAGTTTGTAAACTTGAATTGATCAGTTTATTTTTATTAAAAATTGTGAAGCTTTATTAACTTAATGATCATGATATGATATGATAAGATAAGATAGTAAAGCACACATCTAATAATTTTTTAAATTTATGTATATAAAAGAATATTTATTAAAAAAATTATCTCTTTAAATAAATATTTGTATTTTAAGAAATTAATCTATGATTTT